>JAQGAF010005907.1:0-11163 GCA_034687865.1 Kryphioiulus occultus | reverse complement strand
TCGGTTCAATGCTGGGTTTATCAGAGTTTGGAATTTGCCGCTCTTCACGTGTGAGCGTTGATTTGTCGAATGGAGTCACATGCCGATGCGCGAGGAACGTGAGATTCTAAATAGGTAGACATTCCATATTGCAAAAAAAAAGAATTCAAATTGCGTTTATTCAAAATGGCGTAAAATGCCATTTATTAGCAAACTTTACAGTTGCATCTCAAGTAAAACTACCATTGACAAGTGCATGCTATTATATCGGTATTCGGAAATTCCAAAAACGAACAGTTTTATTGTATTTTTGACGTTTTTCAAAAGCGATTTAGCGACTCACCCTCAAGAATCGAGTAAAAAATGTGTTTTTCTCAGACACCAAATGTCGGATTTCAAATCGGAAAAATGTGTTTTGTAGACAATTTATTTCTCTTTATAACTCGCCTAGTGTTAAAAGGAACCTCTGCTTAGTTTCTCCGGAGAATAGTGTACAACTTGTGCGGCTACTTCTGCATGGTGTAGTGGTCATTTTATCGAGACAACTTTTAATTAACAATATGGCTGGATGTGTGTTCGTTAATCCCTGATAATCAAATTGCATTCAGAAACACTTTTATAGCCACAGGGGTACAAGAATGCATATGTCATAAATATTGCAAATGTGTTTTGCTCTAAGTTCGACACTTTGCGCTTCAAATATGCATAAGGAATTTCATGCAATTAGACGTGTTATAAAGAGGAATAACAGGTCTACAAAACAAATTTTTCCAAATTTAAATCGAACATTTGGTTTCTGAGAAAAACACACTTTAGTTGAAAAGATGCGAGTATTAATTTGATATATTTTTGTATTCACTACGGTTGCCCCGTTAGGTAGATGGAAAATTAACCTGCCTGGATGATTACATAAAACGTTTGCGCGAAGGTACGTCTACTAATATGTCACCGAAAAAGCTGCACAAGCTGTTGGAGGCGATAAGGGTCGCGTTGCTCAGTAAGCCGATTAGGTAAGCCCGAAGAGTTTCATCACATTTCCCGCCACTTTTACACCTGAAAAGTGCTCTTTACAAAACGCCATCGTCTGTATTTGATTTTTTATTATAAATGCAAATGAAGCATGGGTTGATTTTGGTACTGGAAATCGGTCTAAATCAACAGCCTCGATGCATTCATCAGTCATCATGATTTCATGATGGCATGAAGTCTGGTGCACTTCATTTGAGCCATAAAATAAAATTCCATATTTAATTTCGGTTATGCACTTTCAGCTGGGTGGAAGAATTCGCCGATAGAGGCTCGGACCATTTGACTTTAATCCTATTTCGGTTTTGCTACAAAAGGTATGGGCATGTGTCAACAAACTCGCTCTTTCGTGAACTGTTCTCGTCTATGTAGTCAGAAGCGATTAACACGTACGAATTTTTCATTATTCAGAAATGGCAAACACGAAACCATCATCCAAGAATGCATCCGATGCTACAGAGCACTTTTGGTAGCGAGGGTAACAAAACGAGACATTTACAAACATCGATTAGGGCACGTTCAAGTATTGATCGTTCATCAAGATGATGACATGTTACGCGCCATAATTAATACTTAAACGTCCCCTGAATTATTTCTGATTTCTATTAATTCATCGATTTTTATTTGTATTTTTCATTAGACGGGCGTGGAGCTTTTGCTCAAAACTAATAAACCCGTCGGACTTGTGCTCCAGTGCATAAATGCCGTGTATATGGCGACGATGATCGAAGCGTTGAAATTTATCGCGGATTTATGCTACGCAATGCCTGAAGGGTAATTATATATCAGCAGCTATTCAGCCAAATTCTTTGAACAAAAGTGTTGGAGAGAATTTCAATTTTACCCATCATGCGCAATATGATATTGTGGTTTGAAATGCGTTTAGCCTGATGAGGGTGTTGGATGTTTTGTCAAATAACCGCACGAACAAGGAATTAAGTCGATTCGAGCCAATTCTGGAAGGCCTGCATCTCAAAGATAACTACGTTTTACTGGTGAGTCGACAGCGCTTAATTAACTCTGATTATAATTAGTAACGTTTGTTCCAATTTTGGATTTCTAATTATGTTTTATGTCGTCGTCGCTATTCATAGACCGCGACTCTAAGATGCATCAACGCAATCATCAACTCTGCCGAAGAAGATTCGCTGAAACTCAAATTGAGGGAGGAATTAATGAGGGATGGATTGTTCGGATTATTGCACGAGGTACATCCTTAATTAAAATTATTTTTAACTGGTAGTGGTAATCATGTTTGCCAATGTTTTTCCAGAAATAATGTCAATGTAATGTCAATAACCGCTACGGAAACATATTTTCACTATAATAATGCAAAAAATTTCCCTCGAGTACAGCGATTCGTCAGATGGTCTTTGATATAATTCAAATTAAAATAAAATTTATCTTTATTCTCTTGAAATATATGTGGGAATGAAATGGGGTTGCAAATCGTGTAGTTAACTTGATGAACTTTAATTGCAAAGTATTTTAAATTTGTATTTCCATTGTGTGAAAACCCTCATCAAATTTCAATTGAGCTCATACCCACTGTAGTTAACTTCGATGAATTTCAATTAAGTACAACAAAAATATTTTCTGTTTTTATTTCCATTGAGGGCATTGTGTAAAAACCCTCATCTCTCAAATTTCTCACCATTTAAAATTTTCAACATTTCAAAATTTCAACAACACATAATATTTAACAATTATGTCATCATCTTGGGAGGGGAGTCAAATACTGAATCTGAATTTTTTTAATACAAGTTTTGTTAAAATCCACCATTTGTCATCTAGTTTTGCACACAAAAAAATTCACCAACGATAATATTTTCTTTTTCAAATGCGCTTTTTGTGCGCTGTTTGATCTAATTTCGATAAAAGAATTTACTCAATTCGATTATCATCAATTTTGCAAAATATTTCTTCAAAATTTAGCTGGACGCAACCACCGACAGAGAAGTTCGGATGCAGCTGGACATATTCTGGAATGACAAAGAATTGGATAAAGCCAAAGAGTTTCAAAAACGAAGAAGTTTGCGACGGCAGGCTATGAAAGCTGCGCTGGACATGAACTAAGAGGTAAAATGCTCATTATCAGCACTGCATTTACACTTCCTAACAGTGAAGAAAACTGGATTTTACTCATTTCAGTTCATTCAGCAAAAGTCCTGAAGCCATGGCTTGTCATCTACTAATTTTAAGCTAAGTGCGAAACATTTCGAATTGCCCCATGGTGTTTTAATCTCTGATCTCACTTCGCGATTATTTAATATTATATTATCGTAACGCCCTCGCAGTTTTTTTGTCGGTGCGATTAGCGATACCAAATTTTCATTGTCCTCTTGCCAAATGTTTGCTCGTTTTTTTGTGTAAATTATTTAGTCACTGAATAAATTACGGAAGTGATAAATTTGATACTGACATTGCATGACAGGTTGCTTAAAATAGCTTACCTCGATGTGTAACTGGTGCAAGGTTGAGAAGTTGTTTTGGAGCATGTTGTGGAAACAAATTTACTAATACGCAGATGTTTTTTGTTAAAACACGTCTATTTCTGAATTTAAGGTGGATTCCAACCCCATGTCCACCATTAAATGGCAAAAGTACATAACCGTGTTTTAATAAATTATTCAGAACTTATTTTCAATCCAAAATTTCCGTCGTTCATTTTACCTGTAACATTTGACCCTGACCTCAAAATTATAGGTAAAAATGGGTGTAAAAATGATCAATTTTAGTCACACATAAACATATTTTGTCCAAAAGTTTGTTATGAGTGAGGAGATTAACTGTTGCCAGAATCAAATTATTTTTTTCAATACTAGCTCGGTTTCTATGGAATTGATAATCTGATGTATTGTAACCATAATCTGACACCTCCTGGGTTTCGAGATACCGTCGTGTGTCTGATATGTTTTTCTTCCCAAGAAATGCTAATACGAATTCGACCTTTTGACATTTTGCGAAATTGAGGGAATAACAGTTAGTATAACGTCGGTCCTCACTGTGCATATTTATCGAAACCAACGCCACCCACCGTTAGCAATTGCTCAACAACCGCTTATTTACAGGATATTCGATCTACTTGGAAATCTGATTCACAATTAATCTGCTGACAAAATGGCTGAGGAAACGACGAAGAACTCTAACGATGAAAAATTGGAGTCTAAACACGAAATTAATTTCGGTTCGGTGACTTCAGTGGGAGATTTTCTCGTCCGGCTGGATGATAATCGGACATCGAATGACCAGTTACTTCAGTTACTGGCGGCCTTGAAGGGCTTTCTCAAAAGTCAACCCAGCAGGTATGGGATTTATTTGTTATTTTCTTATTGTCTTTTTCATCATCACATGTCAAAATGCTCATTCGTGGAAGACTCAATTTTATAATTCAATTTTTGTTCATTTGACGAAAAGTTACTTTTTCTAACATATATTTACAGTTTGGCGACAGATTTTGGACAAAATGGGCTGAACAAACTGTGCTGTATTTTGAAGCGGCTTTATTATAAAACGTGAGTGAACCTCAAATTCTTGTTTCGTAAAAATATTAACATAAAACATAAGGAAATGACTAATTTTTGCATGATTCATAAGCTGTGAGTATAATGTCAGAAATGAAAGTTAAAACCATACTATCCAGCAAAAATCTATAGTAAGCTTATGTGTACTAGTTTTTACTGAATTGTTTAAAAAATGTGCATGTTGGTGTGCAAATTTATTTTAGAGTGGAAAAATATCAAATTGGCAATGTTTTGAAAAAGACATGGATAGTTTCTAAATAAAAAAAACTAATGTTGAAGCGGATTTAATAAATAAACGTGGGTGAACCTTAATTTCTTGTTTAGTAAAAAAAGTAATATAAGATATAAGGAGGTGGCTATTTTTTGCATTATTCATAAGCAGTGAGTAATGTCACAAATGAAAGTTAAAACCATACTTTTCAGCAAAAATGTATAGCAAGTTTATATGCATTAGTTTTTTTACTGAACTGTTTAAAAAATGTGCATGTGTTAATTTAACACAAGCTTATTTCTGGCTTGAAAAATATCATATTGGCGAATTTTTTTAAAAAAAGACTTGGATAGTTTCTAAATTTAAAACAAAAAATATCGTTGAAGCGGATTTAGTAAAAAAAGCGTGGGCGAATCTCAATTTCTTATTTCGAAAAAAAATATATATATATAAAACACAAGGAAATGAATATTTATTTGCATTATTAATAAGCAGTGAGAAATGTCAGCCAAAATTCATAATTATGTGTTAGTTTTTTAACTTAAAAAATGAACATGTTGTGCTGATTTAGCCTAAGTTTATTTTAGATTTGAAAAAGATCAAACTGTTAAACCTATTTTTGAAAAAGATGAAACTGGTAGTTTTTTTTAAAAAAAAAAGTAGTTTATAAACGTGGATAGTTCCTAATTTATAAAACGCCGCAAAATTACGGTAAATGATTAGAAATTTAATTTGCTTTACCATATCACGTTTTCTCATAATTTATAGTCATTTATAATCTTGGACGTTTTTCAAAATTTCTAAAAAAAAGTTGACAAAATAACTGAATTATCAGCAATTTAATTTATTTTTCCACAACGTGTTCTTACCATCAATTGCTTTGTACGAATTCAGGGACCTGGACGTGAACAGAGGAGAACAACTGCACTTGGAATGCATCTATTGCGTCAAGGAGTTGCTTAATAAAACGGTAAAATTGAATTTTCCAATCTTTTAGTGAATTTCGGTGAATTCCAGATGAAAAAGGCGAAAAATCATATGAAATATTTATGTTTTCAGGCTGGTCTTCAGCTGGTTATTGACAATAAAGTAATTGTTCTAGAGTTATGCAAGTCCTTGGACTACACTTTCCCATCCATAATGATCGCTGCGCTCGACTCGCTATCAGTGATCTGTTTCTTAGGCGATGGGTTTGTGTTTTTGAAACCTATTTAATGTCATTTTCACAACATATACAAATTATACAAGACTGATTGTTTTTTTTTCAGACATAAATACATTCTTCAGGCACTGACGGAAATTTACGAAGACCAAAAAGACTTCCAAAGATTCAGTCTTGTCATCGATGGACTATCGGTCAACAATGACGCCTTGGCGGTATGCTCAATTTGCCATTGCTATTTCAGGGTTCATTCCGTCAGGGAAAGTCAGGGATATCTGGACATTTTGACCATAAAGTCAGGGAAATTCATAATGTCAGGACATTTTCACCATTATGTCAGGAAATTTGTTGTGGCACGACTATTTTGATTGGCAAAAGCATCAGAAAAGCTGCATGTATTTGTGATCTACTTTTTGTAAAAATTTCGCTTACGGCGTTTTCATTATCATTAATTTTTCTTATGGAAACTTATCCTAAAATGCATAATTTTTGTTAAAAATATTTCGCCTATGGCAGTCTCTTAATTATTAATATTATTAATTCTTCTTATAAAATTGTGGGCTAATTTCGTCATTTCGGGATCAGATCTATAATTTCTAAAATTTCCACCATAATTGCTCGGATCAAATTTGTAAAAATTGTTTTTTGAAATTGTCTGTAAATTTTCCAAAAAGTGCCTGGAAAACCTGGAGAAGTCAGGGAAATACAATTGAAGATTTGGCTAGTCATCCTGACAGAAAAATACAAAAAATATATAGTTAATTGTAGTGTTGCAGATAAAGCTAATTTTAATTACACGTGACATTTTTTAATTGATTAGTCACGGAAATTTTGTCAGGGAAAGTCAGGTATGAACCATGTATTTGTTTAAATTTATTTTGTACTCTGCCTCGATATAATTACGGCTTTGTAGTGTTCGTGCCTGAAGTTTATGAATGCCGTGATCAATTCCTCCAACAATTTGGACTTGAGACTGCACTTACGAAACGAATTCATGAGTACTGGCTTGAGAGACGTCTTAGAAGATATAGAAAAGGCAAGTAACCATTCCACGGGAGCTTTTTTCTTCATACCGTACATGTTTATCATTAGTATCTGACGAATTGGTAGTTCTCGATAAAAATTAACATCTTGATAAATGCTGATAAACGCTTTATTGGTAAATGCTACCAATTGCCAATCATATATTTTACTAATTATTCAATTTCTTCGATTGTTTTAAGGGCGTGCTCAAGTACCACAGCAAAGAAGCTGAGATGCAGCTGAATATATTTCATCGGTATAGAGAACAGGACTCCGACAAGATTTTCCAACGATTTGACAATTTAAGATTTCAGTTTGAGTATCCTTTTTGCCAATGCACACAGTGATAAATCAAAACACGTACAAATTATTTTCACTTCTTAACTAAAAACAGCGATATTGATGAATGTTTCGAGCTCATAAAGACCAGCATTTTGGGCACGGAGGGCGAACCGCTACTGCTCTCCATTTTGCAGCACTTGCTCTGCATCAGAGACGACCCAAAAATTAGGTGGCACTGCTTACGTTTCACGTTTTTTCCAATTTTGGGAAATTGGGATTGTGTCTATAATGGAGTACGAATGCGCTTTTTCTGTGCAGATTAGCCTATTATCGTCTGATTGAGGAGTGCATTTCACAAATCGTGATACATCACAGCGGATGCGATCCAGATTTCAGGACCTCGAGAAAAGTTGCCATATACGTGCATCCGGAAATAGGTAAAATTATTTCGGCTCATTTTTTTAATCGATCATGCTTACAACCAGAACGGCAATAATATTGATTCCCGATATCATCAGGACAACTACCGAAGAAAAGTGAAGAAGACGAGGACAACATCGTGAATGACGTTTACCAGAAAATTGAAGAAATTGTTCTGGCCAAGCAGGCATTGGAGGATAAGATCTCCGAACTGGAAAACGAACTGAGGAAATATCAATCAAATCCAGTGAAGCCTTCGGATGTAAGTTTCAAGACTATTTAAAAACAACTCCCAAGTAGTGCAGGGTTCATACCAAAATTTGCAACTCAATTTCCCTGACTTTCCATGACCAAATCTGAATAATTTCCCTGACTTATCAAATAAAAAAATCACATGTAAGTCATATTAACTTTATTTTCCACACTTTGCCAAATTCAAGTAATGTATCTAATATTCTTAAATTTTTTCGAATGCATATATCTGATTTGTTTCACAATTTTCATCTAATGTTTTTGAAAAAAAATCGCATTTTCATTCGCTACGACCCCGTGTATATTTTAGAATTGAGGACGCCGTAGGCAAAATTTTACAAAAACTAGACCCAAAAAAAATTCTAAAAATTTTATATGGGTGGCAATATAAAAATTTAGTCCTAATGCAAGTTTGAAGACATTCTTAGAAATATTAGGGGGTGTCAATCCCAAAAAATAATTCAGTTGGAAATGAAATTGAATTTGACTAATTGGTTTGCGCATGTGCATATGGCTACCAAAACCTGCCAAACCGATTTTGGTAGTCATTTGCGGATGGGCACACCAATCAGTCAAATTCAAATTCAATTTCAACTCAATTCTGTTTTGGGATTGACACCCCCTATTAATATTCAGTCACAAAATTTAAATTTAATTTTTTTTTAAAGTTTTCCCTGTCTCGCACTTGACTTGGACAAAATGTCCACTTTTCCCTGACTTTCCCTGACGGTATGAACCCTGTAGTGTCAATTTCTGATGGAAGTTTGAAATCTAGGAGAAGCAAATCATCAAAAAAGTGCAGTTTCCAAGCTGCATTACTATTCCCACATCCCAAACTGCAACCACAGTTGAAAATGGGACGTTGAGCTTCGTGGTGCCTAAGTCTCCAGACAAGGTCCTCGAGTCGCGGCCGTCTTTTCTGCACAGCATGAGGTTTCGATCGAAAAGCTGTAGCGGAAGCAACGTCCCGAAGAAGGACATCGTAGAAAAAGCTCGAAAAACCAAAGAGACCGGGGAGCAAATTGAAAAGGGGAGGAAAAAGCGGGAGGAGAAGAAGCAGGCCATGAAGAAAATCGACAGAGGTGAGATGTTTGCATAACTACATCAGAGTTCATACCAAAATTTGCAACTCAATTTCCCTGACTTTCCCTTACCAAATCTGATCAATTTCCCTGACTTATCAAATACAAAATATCACGTTTAAGTAAAATTAACGTTATTATCCACAATGTATAAAAATATATTGGTGTTAATACTAACATGAGGACAATGTCTGCAAATTAACATTTAAGAGAATGTTGTAGGCGAAATTTGTAAATAAAAATGTAGTCCTAATGCAATTTTGAAGACATTCTTTGAAATGTTAATACTCAAAAGAATACTGTAGGACCCATTTTTTGTTTTAAGAAAACTAGACCAGAAATAACAGATTTAATATAAGCAGGCAAAATCTTTAGACAAATCAGATCTTCAATGATGAATTTTAGACAGTATACTTGCTATATTTTTCTTTGCCACGGCAATTTGCATTAAAATGAAGGCACACTTGACAAACTGTTTCCTTGACCAACCCAAGAAATTGTCCCTCAAGTTAAACATATTTCTACGATGGATTTTAGCTCGTTACCTTACTACTGTAAATAACGAATTGTAGGTGCAGTGCCGTACGCAGGATTTTATTTCGGGGAGTGCTGAACCACATCTCATATGAAAAAATTTCGGAATTTTTTTTTGTGTAAAGCAAATTACTACCTAAAAGTGAAAATGTCGGGAGGGACTGCAGATACGGCACTGTGTAGGTGTAATTTATACGGCGTTTTTCACAAAAATGAATTGAAAATTAAAAATTTCTAGTCACAAAATTGAAATTAAATTTTTTTTAAAGTTTTACATTACTCCCACCTTACTTTCCCTGACTTTTTGGACAAAATATCCACCTTTCCCTGACTTTCCCTGACCACATTTCATTTCCCTGATTTTCCCTGACTTTCCCTGACCACATTTCATTTCCTGACGGTAAGATAACCCTGTACATTGTATTAATCAGCGACTTGGTGGCTTGAAAATCAGTGAGAAAATCTCACGTCTTTTCACTTTTCAGTTGCTCGACAAGCTAAGGCCGATCAATCGGCAGCCAAAGGAAGCACGCCACAGGTCGGCGAAGTTGACGGTGTCCAAAGTTCTTCAACAAACTCTGGTGCGGTGTCGAAGGCCGTTGGTCCAGCTGTGAAAAGTGGCCCCTTGAGCCCAACGGTCAAGTCTGCGAGTGAGGAAAATGGGAAAAGTAAGCCGAGGTGGCACTGACGGAATAAGTAACTACTGGAGTATGTCTATCGACAGTGATCATCGAAGCCGCAAATCTGGTAACGACACAAATGTCTCTGCAACTTTTGATGCAAATCTGGCTTCAGTCTGATCAGAAAGTCTAGAATATTAAGATAATACAGAAAAATCCTGCAACAATTGTAAATATATATGTGCAGTGTTTACCATGGTGCAGAAATCACCGCATTCGGATCAGGTGATAGTGATCGACCTCATCGAGTTAGGGGCTAACAACTTGTGAAGTCAATGTCACTGAAGTCTGCGAGGTCGTTATTGAAGTCCTGCTGAAGTTATAATGGGGTGAAGTTTGTGAAGTCTCTCATGCAAATCCGGGAGAGTACAGCCTCGCTCACACGTCAGGATTTCAGAGACTTTGCCAGATTTACAGACTTGAATGACTTCAGTACGTGGGACTGGAATGACAACAATGGGACTTGACACGCATGACTTTAGTAGGACGTCTATGGCGTGACTTCCACGGGATTTCAGAGGACTTCAATTAAAGTCAGATGTGCGACTTTGTGAAGTCAGTTGTTCATGTTGGTTGAAGTCTCTTGCTGGTCTTGGCGATCCATGCACCTTCATCGGTAGACTGCATGTGGACATTCAGGGACTTTGCCAGACTTTAAGGAATACTGTGGAACTCGAATGACTAAAGTGAGACTTGAGTGAATACTGTACGTGGGACTTGAATGTCTACGATGGAACTTGATTGACGTAGGTACTGCAGAGTGGGACTTGAAGGACTACAGTGGAACTTCTAATGGGATTTTAGAGAACTTCCATGGTCATAATTCCTGTCACGAAGTCAGGAAGTCCTTGACTTCGAACAGACGTAATGAACGTTAATTCAAAGACCCATTGAAGTCCCTAAATTCAATGAATTCAATGAAGTCATTGAAGTCCCTAAAATTCAATGAAGTCATTGAAGTCCCTAAAATTCAATGAAGTCATTGAAG
>JAQGAF010005906.1:0-11167 GCA_034687865.1 Kryphioiulus occultus | reverse complement strand
CTTGAAGGAAGTCAAAGGGACTTGAAGGAAGTCAAAGGGACTTGAAGGAAGTCAAAGGGACTTGAAGGAAGTCAAAGGGACTTGAAGGAAGTCAAAGAGACTTGAAGGAAGTCAAAGAGACTTGAAGGAATTCAAAGAGACTTGAAGGAAGTCAAAGAGACATGAAAGAATGCAAAGAGACTTGAATCCCAATAAGATCATTTAAGCTCCATTAAATCCTTTGACGTCACACTGAAGTCCTTGAATCCCCAGAAAATCCTTTCAAGTCAAACTGTATCATTGGAATCTGTGTAGTAACTCTGAAGTCCTTGAAGTTGAGCAACACAATTGAAGTCCATAGTCTGACTTCGCTTAAACTCGCCGTAACTTGAACTGATTTGCGTAACTTCACCCCAGACTTGAATGATTTTAGTCGGACTTACTAGTTTCAGTGAGACTTCAACGATACATCAAGGACTTCCTGATTTCTGTGAAATTAGTAAGTGTAATTTAAGTCCCACTCAAGCCCAAAAAAAATGAAATTTCCACTTTGATGGAACATTTTCCTATTTATGGATTTGGATCGTTACCAAGGTATTATCCTATACCGTATGACATCATAGCTTTGTTGTGGCCAGACTGTCAAAACCCCACAAACGTCCTATCCAAGCTAAGATATTGTTTTAAAGAACGAAAGCAATCTTTTTCAGAACCGACATTAAATAGGAAATTAAAGTGCAGGGTGTATAAACTGGCATGAAGTATGAGCACAATAAGACATTTTTCTTTTGACAATAACTTGGAAACGCAACAGAATGAGAAAACGCTGTAAATAAGCCGGACAATCCGAGCAGTCCAGTCGGTCAGCGGCACCACTTCTTTTTATTTATTCTTATTATTTTTCAAATAAGAAATGGCATTGCATCGTGGTCGTTCCAAAAGCCGAAATCGCCATTTGTCGGAATTTATTTCATGACAGCATAATTTCCTTTTTGTTTTTTTAGACAAAAATGGATGGCGATACGGTTGGGCATATCTACGAACCCATGTCTTGGAAGATTGGATTTTCCAAAGGACGATTGTCGCATAAAACTTAGGAATTCCGCAACACCAAATTTGCGAAAATATGAAAATCACTACTAGTACAAATTCATAAATAGCGCTTAAATTCATCAAATTAATTAATAGCACTTAAAATTCATCAAATTCAATAAAAGTACCTTTATTCATCGAAATCATAAATAGTACTGATAATCATCTAATTAGTGCCAAAATTCAATAAATTCATAAACTGCCTATTACTCAAATCGAACAAGAATTTTTCGATTCTTAAACTGTCTACTACTCAAATTGAGGTGGAATTTTTCAAATTCATAAACTTGCTTAAATTCATCAAATTTATAAAATAAGCTTGAATTCGTCCTATCTAGAAATTCATCACATTCATAAATAGTGGTTAAATTCACCAATTTCATACCTAGTGTATCACTTCCTCGAATTTCATAAATTGTGGTTAGGTTAATGAAGTGGTGGCCAAATACCTAAATAGTGCTTAAATTGGTCAAATCCATCAAATAAAAGCAATAGTGCTTAAATACGCCAAATTCATAAATAGTGCCTATCAATTAATCAAATTCGTAAATAGTGCATAAATTAGTCCAATTCACGAATTGGGCTTAAATTCCCGAAATTGATAAATAGTGCTTCAATTAATCAAATTAAACAATCGTGCATAAAAACATCAAATTCATAAACAGTGCTCAGTTTCATCATTAAATAAACAGTGTCTAAATCCATTAAATTCAACATTCGTGCCTGAATTTATCAAATTCAAAAGTAGTGCCTCGATTCGCAAATTGTGCTCAAATTCATGAAATTCGTAAAAGGTGCACAAATTCGTCAATTAATCAAGTTAATCAATTTCATGAGTGCTCTAACTGATCAAAGTCATAAACAATGGCCGAATTCATAAAACTCAAACTGTTCTTAAATGCATCAAAAACCCTACTCCACTCTATACTTCGCCAAACAGCTGTAAAAACAGCTGCACACAACCGATCAAAATTCGTCAAAAAATTACGTGCAAAAATGTGCATATCATTTTAACGTTAACATCGCACAAAATATGTCCAAATAAGCTACATGTACAAGTAAGTGTATTATTAAATTAATTGTCTTCATTTTCAGACACCCCACTTGAAAAACCCCAAAAAACCCAATTTTCTTGCTCCGACATAGTCATAATTAATATTCCACAGTCGGCTTTCTTAAGATGTCTATAGCATAAGAGGCCAAGGATCTTCGACCTTACCCATAGTTCCTCAGCATCTCTTCTGATTTGCGACTGGCGAGACAGTTATTGACAGCCACCATCTTGTTCTCACGCACCATATACTTAGGAAGATGAAAAATTGCATGCATTAATACATCAAACGACCATGTTATGCACAATCGATGAACGTTGGTCTGAAGGTTGAAGCCAGCACTTAATAACTGTCCCGTTAATAAAGCGGGTTCAAACAACAGCAAAAAATGAACAAAAACTGATGGCGGTTTTCCTCATGCTTTTGCTGCACTTTGGACAAATTGCAAGTGTTTTCGATGCATGTTTTAGACCCTCGATAGCTTATTAGTGACATGTTTCGTGCATAATTGTCGTTGTTAATTAGCCGTGGCGCCCACTAATTTAAACTGGAAGATCAAAAACGTACGATTTAGCGTGGTTTAGCATCAAATCTTTGTTTTTATATCTCCAGTTCAGTCGTTTCAAAATTTGCATCAGTAGCGTTACAATTCGTTCGAAAAAGTTAGCGTCATATTCTTCCTCATCACTGGCACTGGCACTCCTTCAGAACATTATCCCCATCAGTACAAGGTGTTGACGCTCGGAAATGATAGTGATAACATGATAACACATGGAACTTATGGTGATCACATGGTACTGATGGTGGTATCATGTTGATAGCACGATGAAAACCCATGGAACTGATGGTAATTATCATATTATCACCATACAGTTCATGGTGTTATGATGATAGCATCACCAATTCCTAATCAGCTCCCATGATTACTGGTTATCACCATTAGCAGTACCATAACCAGTAATCGGTTCTAATAATTACTTATCACAATGATTCAATCAGTTCTCATTTATTATTATCATCAGTTCCAAGTGTTACAATGTTATCAACGAAAGTTGCAGCTGTTCTCTAATTTCACATTTAGTTCTTAAGATACCTTGTTATCACGATCAGTTGGAATGACGACTTGATATCATTAACAGTAATTCTCACCATCAGTTCTTATAGTTTGTTGCTTTTTCACCAATTAATTCATATAGTTAGTTGCTTTCACCAATTAGTTCGCATGATGACTTTGTTCTCACTATCAGTTCTCATTGTTAAGCTTAGTTCTCATCGATTTCTCCCGATTCCTTGTTATCACCACAGTTCTTATGATTATTTTTAACCATCAGTTTCCACGATTATCAGTTATCACACTCATTTCCCTTAGACATTTGATATCACCAATTAGTTTTCATGATTGATAGTTATCACATTTAAAACTCCTAGTTACTTGTTGCTGTGACCAGTTCTCATGAGTACTTGTTACCACCATCAGTTCTGATGATTACTCTTTCACCCAATCATGCAGTTCTCATGAATACTTGTCATCAATAGTCTCTTGATCACTTATCACCACCAGTTTCACTATTCCATGATTGTTATCACCGTCAGTTCTCTTGATCACTTGTTATCCTCTATAGTTCCCGTGACTGTTATCACCATCAGTTATCTTCATTACATGTTCTCACCATCAGTTCTCTTGCATACATGTTATTACCACCAGTTTCACTATCCCATGATTGTTATCACCGGCAGTCCTCTTGATCACTTGTTATCCTCTATAGTTCCCGTGACTGTTATCACCATCAGTTATCTTCCTTACATGTTCTCACCATCAGTTCTCTTGCATACATGTTATTACCATCAGTTTCTCTTGAATCAGTTTCAGTTTCCCACCATCAGGTCTGATTGAATGGTTCTCACCATCATTTCTCATGATTACTTCATGCAGTTATCTTCATTTCACATGTTTTAACCCAATGTTTTATTTAAGAGCCATTGGATAACCCCTTTCCCATAAAACTTGAAAATAATACTCGAACTTCCCCAAACCATCAAGTGATTAATTGTTCTTTTCTGCGTGGGATTCAGACCTCTGCCATCTTGAAACCACCAACTATTTCCAAGAACAATATGACTGACGAAAAAAACATAAAACTCCAGCGTCTTAGCTGCTTAGCAGATCGTTTGTATGCCGGATTTGCTGGAGCCATGGAGTGTCCAATCTGGAAGATGCGACTGTCCAAAACCTCAGCCATTGCTCGGCTCAATTAAAACCGTTTTATGTAGACCATAAAGTTATGAGCAACGAAATTATAGGATAACTGCATGCTCTTGGAAAGAAAAACTCTTCAGACATGCAGCCATAGGCTGGCCAGCTTGAGTTTTTATGAGATGGAAAGTCATTTCACAAAACACCGGATGGACATCGTGGAAAAGGGATCTGCTCAAGACGATGGCCCGGATGTGAACGATCGAGTTCATCATGTTGAACAATCGCCATACTGTTAGCTTATCTTGCCTTGAGACCCAGTGCTTAGACAGTTGGTCATAGAGATGACGGACTTTTTAGTGTAGATTTTATCTGCACAAGAACTTTGAAAGTCAACGCAAGTTTCAAGTTCTCAAGTTGCCCCCAATTGACGTAAGGGGCAGATTGGGTCGCAACCCAGATCAGCTCATCAAGAAGGAAGTTATTGGGTTTCTTCTGGAAAGCGAGATAACTGGCCCATGATTTAATATGTCGTTTTTTAAACGAAAAAGTTAAGAAACACAACTGGAAGTCTAGAAGACACGTTTCAGCATGCCTGCTCATGTTTATAAAAATAAAAAAATGCACAGGAACCACTAAAAGTATAGAAAACAAGTTTCAACATGTTGAAAGATGTTGACATGGATCTGTAAAACCACGTTTCATATACATGTTCTAAATACTGAACATGTAATAGAAATTCGCAACTGGTATTGACGTGTTCTGAGACTGACACTTTCAAACAAAAAGTAATTTCTAAAAAAAATGAAAAAGCGACCATATGAAGACAGCAATACAAGAACAACTCCACTGGAGAAATTTAACAAAAAATTATGAAACGCGAAGAACATTTGTAAGTATGCCACGGCAATGTAATTTCTAAAAAAAATGAACATACGCCCATATGAAGACTGCAATACAAGAACAAATACATTGCAAAAATTGAACAAAAAAAATTGTGAAAATATTAATAAATTACACGTTCCAGACACGTTGATCATCTCAGAAAAAGTACATGTAGGCCATTAGAAAATATGCCAGGAACACGTAGAACGTATGCAAGTATGCCACGGCAATGTATACAAATTCAATTCCCCATATGGCAAGATGCCTTCCAGACATTATAACACCTTAGAAAAACGTATCAGACGAATATAATAAAACATAGGGTTGGTGAGGAACACGGAAAACAGGTCTATGTATGCAACAACAATGTATTACATACGAAAGAAATTTAATTCCCCGTATTTCAAAATTCCTCCCAGACAGAACATATATCAAAAAAACACGTAGGGTTTAATAAAACAGGACGTTTCAGGAACACGTAGAACATTTCAAAGTATGCCGTTGCCAAGTGTGGCGTTTGAAAATAAATTCAATTTCCCATATTTCATTTAAGATTCTTTTCGTTGCACATCGAAAAACTTAGAAAATAGTAAGGGCATACAGACGTATGCATGTAAGAAAAGAGAAGGCATGTTTTTTCAATTTCTTACGGCATCAAAGAAAACATAGGACATGTCATGCATGCAGGAAAAATTGAATGGTATTTTGAAAGTTGCTCGCAGATAAATTTCCATTTTTATGAAATTTTTGGTATCAGAAACGTGTTTCAACACGCATCAAAAAACTATGATTGGGTGCAAAACTGTTTGGCCCCATACGCCTTTATGGAAACCTATTGGACACCTATGAAATACATTGTAAATAAAGCAAACCTTTCAACAACCAACAATGAAACCT
Source organism: Kryphioiulus occultus (assembly GCA_034687865.1). Lineage (NCBI taxonomy): Eukaryota > Metazoa > Arthropoda > Diplopoda > Julida > Julidae > Kryphioiulus > Kryphioiulus occultus. Next base: position 5,068 of record JAQGAF010005906.1, on the reverse strand, counting down.
AAAGATACCATCATAGGTTTCTTTTACAAAGTTGCTAAAAGTGTGAACACACCATAGAAATACCTCGATACCTATACTGGATACTAGAAATTAACTAAAATTATACAATAGAACCTCTGTAAGTTCACCTCCCAAGGGACTCGCAAACTGGTCAACATATGGAACGAGGCTTGTACTGAAACAGGATTTTAATTCCGTGAACTGCATGTTCTTACATTTTTCAGTAATCATTCAGTCATGAAAATACTGTTACTAAAATGATCATACCACAGTACAGTATTGCTAACGTGCTGCAAATTTATCCAGCAATTACACGTACAGTAGGGGTACTGAAGGGGTTCAAAATGAACTCTTGTACAGTTACTTTTTAGGGGTGTACAGTGTAAGTTTTGCAAGCAGACATTACATTTAATCATCCATGACTTTACATTTTGCGACCATGCTGGGAACATACAGAGAGTGAAATACCATTGTGTGTCATAGTGCAAGTGGTCAACATACAACATACAGAAGTGCAGGTGGTCAACATGTAGAGGTCACTTTCCATTGAGTTAATGTGAAGACCGTCCAATGAGTTAAAATGTGGTCAACATAGGGAGGTGGTCAACTTTGGAGGTTCTACCGAAATTAATTTTTTTTGTAAGGGATTTCGTTGTACACCACATTTGCAAAACGCTCAAATTTACATTTCAAGACGCCTTCTCTGACGTCAGCTGACGTCACATCCGGGCACCGCAGCGCCACTGACGGCCATCTTTCAAGTCCATCCATCTCAAGTACCTGTGACAACGTTTTAAAGGCAGTTCTCTCTCTATTTGACATCTCACTTCGGATGATAGAAGCCCGTTTTCATTGGGCACTCGAGCCGTCCGCGTTTTTGCGGCGGCCATTTTGCCAAGATAAATGACCCTACTTTGATGGGCTCATTTATTAGAAAGCCCGGGCCTGATTCAGGAAATGACTCGGATACTTGCAGTGGATTATGGATGCGGACGCGAAACACTTTATAGATATTCTGCTGGCCCATTACGGCTTCATTTTTAAGGAGGTTCTCAAAAGTTGCCGTTTTAGAACAGTAGAGTTGCCACAAACGAACCCCATTGTAGTGGCTTTCAGTGACGTCACCAGAATGACCTTATAGTGCCATCTGCCAGCTTCTTGATCCTTGTCAGTAGTGTTTTAGGCTTGCACCCTGTACAATCTTTTAAAACCATTTCTGCTAACGTTTTTTTTCTTCAAAAATTATGTTATCAAATGCATGGATGTGTGATATAGTTTTCCAAGTAAATAAGGCTATTCTACGGTATATGCCCTGCTGCTGCCCCTGTTTCATCATAGCACTGAGAATGTGCAATTTGGTGCACAGCACTTTTCAACAATTTTTCTCCATCAGGTGGAAACAACGCATCCACATTTCACCACAAGCTAAGTAATTACTGCAATGCCATTATTTCATTATAATTAACAGGATAATTCAAATATATGGAACCTGCACTTACACTGTAAATGTAGGTTCAACTGAGTTATTTCCATGACTACTTATTTTTAAGAGTGAAAACTGCTTCAGCATAAGATGAAATAATTCATAAGGAATTTACACCATAACAAACTTGCACTTGCAAACTTAGCACCTACAAAAACAAAAAACTGCCACCAACCCAAAAACAAATTGCACCAAAGAGAATATATCCACTAACTGTAAAATATAATCGCACGCACTATTAAAATTGGTGTAGTTTATTTTTAATATTATACGATAATAGTTTAATTGGACTATCAATTTTCAGTGCCTTTCCACTATTTTCCTTCATTAATCCAAAACCCCATAAGACATAATTGTTACCCAAAACAGATCACCAAAAATCCTAGCTGGTTACACAAAACCGATCATCAGTATGTCTTCTTACCAAAAATCGCTTATTCGAAAGCCTTCTTTTACACAACAATAATTACCATGTAAAATATCATTGTTACCAAAAAGTCTTATCCAAACCAGCTAACAGACAGTCCTTGTTACACAAAACGGCTAGATATCAGACAGTCCTTGTTACCCAAAACTGCTTAGCAAATAAGTTCTTTTTTGTACAAAACCGCTTATCAAAGTCCTTTTTACCAAAAACCAATTATCAAACAATCCTTGTTACCCAAAACCGCTTACCAAAAAAATTTTACCCTAAATAGCTCGTCAAAAAAAACGGGCTATTAGAAAATCCTTTTACCCAAAACCGCTTATCAGAAAGTTCTTGTTACCCAAAACCGCTCATCAGAAAGTCATTTTTACCCAAATCCGGCTATCAGAAAGTTCTTTTTTAACCGATACCACTTATCAGAATGTCCTTGTTACCCAAAATAGCTTATCATCAGTGTATCACTTCACGGTCATGTCAATGTGTATTCCGGAGTGCATTGTGTCACAAACAAAAACCACCTTCACCCAATTTTGGTAAATTAATTCAAAGTTTGGGCAGCGTGGTTTTGATATAAAGTAATGCAATGATTCAATGAATCTAACATTAGCATCTTATACAACTTGTATTGATTTCGGATGTAGGTTAGTCGTCGTTGCTGGATCCGAAAGTCGTTTCGGAGTGAGAATCCCAATCTAATCCTGACAATGGAATGCCCATGAGCCCCCATTGTACTTTTCGGTGTCTCCCACCATGCAGCCCTTGCAGAAATCTGATAAATTGCTCCAGGTTCCATCAGAGGCTCTTGGAAATTGCGCCACTTACCACGGCAACGAACCGAACGTTGCCATTGTCTTTTACGCTCGCATTCGTCTCGTTTAAGCAAACATAACCCATTGAGACGGAGTAAAAACACGAATAAAAATAATAAAATAAATACATTTGGAGAGCATGAAGAAGAGAAGGGCTTTGTCCGAGCAGCGTTGCAAGCGCCATTAACGGCGGCTTTCCAGAGCGCCGTTGGAGCAGAAACGGATAAATTAAGTAGAAACAGCAAACAAGCTTTCGAAACGATTTCCTGGCGAAAATGGAAAAAGAAAAACAACGGTCTTGGAAAACAATTTGCCCTGGCGCCATCTTGGATTTGAGCAGAGTCTGGAGGTTGCTCGTTCGAAAATTGCACCAAAACGGTTTCGTGTTCAGCTGGAAAACACATCCAATTGATTAAAGTGGCTTCCAAACCGGAAACGTGTCACTAAATAAAGTCTAAATTTAATTTCCTAAGTAGTGCATTGTAGAATAGGAATACCCAGTAGTTCTGGGCAATGGTTTTTTCAAGAGCAGCGAAGAGCAGCTGTTACTCTGCATAAGCACTGCAGTAAGCAGATGAAAGGTCACCTGAGACATGGTCTTAATTGACTCAAAAATGCAAGTGTCCTGGGAGTAAATTTTAAGCAAAAGTCATTCCGCGTCATGTTATGCAGAATGATAGTTTGTAGAAAAATCATGTTTTTCTAATTGTATTTGATAAAGTGGTGTTGCATTAAAGCAGGCCTAATTAAATACGTTATTTTCGTGAAAAAAATTCAAGTTTTTCTAACATGTATAAAGCATCAGTGAACGATTACTTCAAAAAAATACTAATTGAAATAATTAAAAAAGTAACAAGTCAAGGCCAATAATCACAAGCATTTTATAAATAAATAATATAAAATAATAATTCATCTAATAATTGAAATTTTCTCTTTTTTTTAAAAAAAAAATACGTTTTCCTAAAAGCATTCAGTGAATGATTAATTTAAAATACAGTGTAGTAATAATAATTAAAATGGTTAAAAAATATAGCCAAAATTACGCTTTTCCAAAAGCATTTTTCATTCAATGAAATAGTAATAATTAAAATGTTTTCTTTTATAAAAAAAACCTTTTTTCTAAAAGCAGTGTATACACTAGCAGAAATGATTAAATAACAAATGCTAATTAAAATACTTTAAGAACAAGCGGTAAGTTATGTTTCATTCCAAAATATTACTACTGCATGGAATTGAATTTTTTTACTTTAATAAAAAATCTCGTTTTTCTAAAAACATTTTATAAAGTTGCTGAGATTGATAATGGAAAAAAAAAATTAAATGTCCAAAACCCGCAGTCTTTCATTGTAATTTTGCTAAAAAATAATAATTAAAAGCATTATTTGTGAAAAATCCCTTGAAATTTCTGCGCAAACAATGGACAATTTTTGGCACATGTTGAAATTCAACCCTACTTGTCAGGGATACAAGAACGACACCTGTCCTAACTGTCGTTTATTTTGTGTGGCTATAACCAAGCCCAAACTAAGCTAACAATGAAATTTCTGATTTTGCTGCCCCTAACCGGCAGGCAATCACTACCAGCCTACGAACCACCAGGAGAAGCTCACTTTCTCATAGTCGCTGTGCATGAGCAGGGACTACACCGAAGTAAACGATTTCTGAGCAATCTACAAGCAAAGTCCACTATTCGCACTATTCACAATGTTAAGAGAGCACTGAATTAACATTTAATTGGTTTGTTAACATAATTAAGAAGCAGCCGTGCTGAAAACCCGATTTAGGAGGTTGGGGGCATCTGAATTGAAAAGCAAAAGGGGTTTTATAGCGTGTAATTATCGGATCCACAGAATGGATTTTGAGGGAAAAAAGGCATTAGTGGCTACCCTCAGAGGCTCATTAACGGCGATTAATTATTAGCGCTAAGAAAACGCGGCTTTAATGGCTCGCTGAGGCAACCTAGCGTTGAATTAAAAGTCTTAATGCATTTCTTAACAGCGTCCATATATCTTCGGCATGCATTTTTTTTTCTTTTTGCAAAAAAACCTAAATTTCCTGGGCTGGGCGAGGCATTGGCTGGCCATAAAACGTGATTAGTTTTGCACGATCGTAAAGTCGCTTTTTGTGGCAAATTCGCGCATCCGTTAAATAACGTTGGTGACATCAAAACGCTGTAAAATCAACGTCACACTTTAGAGATTGCCTTTTAGCGCCGCGGATGCTTGCACGTTAAGAAGGCGCCGAGGGTGCTGCCATCTATCGCTCGCAAGAAGTTCATAGCGCACACAAACAAAATTACTTTGAGACGAGAAACTGAGCTTGAAACTGACTGTGAACTTGTAATTTGCA
>JAQGAF010005905.1:0-11171 GCA_034687865.1 Kryphioiulus occultus | reverse complement strand
GTTAAAGTGAGTAAAGGGGTCAGGCAAGGGTGTCCCCTATCGTCGCTGCTTTTCCTCGTTTACATTAATGAGTTGGGTGTGAGGTTGAGAGAGGCTAACCTAGGCTATCGCATTGGGGTCAGACACCTGCCTGGTCTTATGTTCTGTGATGATGTTGCGTTAATATCGGAAAGTGGCTCAGAATTGCAACAACTTATGGACATCGCGGGGAAGTTTGGAGAGGAATTTGGGCTAGCATATGGCGAGGACAAATCAGGGGTGATCGTAATTAATGTAGCAGAGGAAGAGAGGAACGGTAGAAGCTGGCGGATAAACAACTGCACCATTCGGCTGGTCAATGAGTATGAGTATCTGGGAGTGAAGTTTTGTGCAGGAAAGAACTATCTGGCCAAAATGGAGGAGAAGATACACTTGAAAGCAGTTAGGATGGGGGGACTCCTACGCATGTTGGCATTTCAATCCTTCTCTCATTATGAGATAATTCGAGGGGTATGGAAGGGGGTAGGAGTACCTGCGATCACGTATGGGGGAGATGTCCTATGTTTTACGGCAGCACTGGGCAGAGAGCTGGAGTGCATGCAGCATAGAAATGCCCGTGCTGCATTGGGTGGGAACAGGTTCACCGCAGTGGAAGCACTGCAGGGTGAAATGGGGTGGTCGAGTTTTGAAGCTAGGGAGATGGTCAGCAAGTTGTCTTATATGAGGAGACTATGGTGTATGAGTAAAGAGCTACCTGCTAGGCAGGTATACGAGATGCTTAGGGGACAGGGATGGAGCACCAAGTGGCTGAGAAGAATCAAAGCCTTTGGTGTTAAACTGGGTTTTGATGCCACCAAGAAAGGAAGCTGGGCAGAATCAGATGCAGCTATCAAATTGTCAGTGAGGAGTTGGGAAGCTGCTAGGTGGAGAGAAGGGATGACTAGAAAAAGCACATTGTCCGTATATCAGAGAAAGGAATGCATAAGTAGGGAGCTGATGTATGACAACAGCTATGCTAGTGCACTGTTGTTTAGGGCTAGGGCAGGGTCCCTCGAAACCAACAAGCGGCTGGCAAAATTCAGGCAGGTAAGTGAGATATGCGACTTGTGTGGGGATGGGGTAGAGGATCTAGAGCATGTAATGTGTACATGTTCTGCTTTGGCTGACTACAGGGTAGGAAGAGAGTTGGAAACACTGGGAGCATGGCTGGGATTTGATGGTGAAGGGCAGACGAAGGAAGAGATGATCAAGGCCGCGAAGTGCATGCTAAATCGGTGGTGGATTAGGAAACAGAAAATGAGCATGCAAAATGTGGAGGGTGAGCAGGACAGGGCTGGGGATAGAATAGAAGGGCAGGGATAGGCAGGAGGGTGCAATGTCCACTCGCCTGGTTCCAGTAGCGCCTCCAGGTGGAGGCAGCCGTCTCAAAGGCTTAGCTACTCAATCTAATCTAATCTAATCTAATGTGCAAACATTACATACCATAACTATAGCTCGATCGCACCATAACATGATAACTCACCTCTCACAAACCCTTTAAGATGTACCTTTGGAACCAGTTGCATCTAATAAACCAATAAACGGTAAAAGCGGAGTGCAACTCCGATGCCCAACTCATAGAGGTGGGGAGAAATAATAAAGCTTAATTTTGTTGTAATAAGTTATTAAAACGGCGAAGTTTATTTTTTTTCTGGTAGAGTAGGGCGTTCGCTATAGACGCGCTTCTGATTAACGTTGTAATAGCCACGTTTATTTTTAAAAAAAATAATAATAAAGATGACAAAAATTCAAAATCGAACGCACGAAAGGTCAATTTGTTCGAATCGCCACATTTTGGAACGAATTCGGTCAAATTGCGTCAGTTTGTAACGCATTCACCTGTCTTTGGTTCGATTTTGGATTTCTGCCATCGTTATCTATTTATTCCTTGTGACTGGCCGAATCTTCAATTAAATTTACCTGACTTTGTCGGGTTTTCCAAAAAAAAAATTTTTGGAAAATTTCCAGACAATTTAAAACAAACTTTTTATGGATTTGACTTATTTTTACTTCACAAAGAGGCCAAGACATGTGGTTAGCCAACCATATTTTAAACTTTAGATGTTACCAATTCGTTCGCATTGTGCTTGACTTCCTTTCAAGATTTGAATGTATCAAAAGCAGTTTAAGTAGTGTTAAAAGCATGAACAGGTCAGATGGAAAATGAATGTTCCATTTGAAATGCCATATGGCGGAAATTTTAGAAAGTCTAGCTAATGAAATGGTGAATTTTAGCCCAAAACTTTGTAAAAAGAAATAATAATATTAATAATTAAGAAATTTGTAATAGATTGGTAATCGATTAGAAATTTCTCAACGATGACGTCATAGATCATACAATATATGATTTTCTGATTCCTTCTCTGTCACTTTTTCTAACATTCGCAAATAGTTAATACTTTTCCCTGGCATTCCGCAAGCATTATAGAACTACGAGTATTCACTCATTAACTCAATCATATATACGCTTCTTTGTGTGTTATTAGCTTAGATGCACATGGAATTCATAAGAAAAAGTTTCACCAGTGTATAGAGACAAGTTCATGTATGCCCAAAACATTGTTAAAAAAACGCACATCCATTTGCGAACCCATACATGTGCATTTAGGCCTGCAGCGCACAAAAAACGTATGCCTGAGCGCAGTTCAATTGGTGTGAATTTTTTCTGAACGCACGCCATATTGTTTTGGGAAAAGAACGCTATTATCGACGCAAACGGCAAGTAGTGCTCATTAAATGGAATAAGTTGTTTAATATTTTGCGTATTTCAATTTTTTATAAGACGCTCCAATAATTAATTAAAAAATAAATAACAAGACTTTTTTATCCACCCTCGTTCATTTGGCCTTGGCAATGCATTTTCAATTAAGGAAACAAAAAAGATGTGGGTATTATGCGATCTAAGGGAATATTGCGATTTATTTTACTGTTCGGTGTAATTTTTCCTGAGATCATATTGTTAGAACTCGGCTTACGCTGTTGTTTTCTTGATACTGTTCCATAAACCCCATTCCCTCTTTAAATCCACGGATTTACTTGCTTATACTGGTTGTTTATTTGGCCAAATTATGCTTCATCTGTTTTCGACAGTGAGGCTGGTTGACACTATTTATACTTCTTTCTACATGCAGTTGCAGATTGCTCAAAATTATTACAAAATGGACAGGGCGAAGTGTCAAATGCAGAACTTTGGGGCCGTCCAATTATTATTTATTATGTGGAAGAGTCTGTTCCAAAGTACAGTTAAGTAAGCTTGTACTTAAGTTTGTTTATAATGGTCACCAATGGGACAAAGTGATGGTGGTCGTTATATAAAGTTTATTGAAAACAATCCTTTGAATACGGTCAATGCATCAGTAAATTGTATTTGTGCACTAAAATAAAGGGAAGCCAGATACTGTTATTGTGTTGTTTAGGGAATATTAGTTCAAAGATACACAGAAGGATGAATATTACAGAGAAAGGCAATGCTAATACTGTAAAATCTCCACACATAATGCCTTGGGTGTTTTCCTCAATTCGTTTTAGAAATATTACATTTGAAAGCAATGTCAAGCAAAGCGTTTTGTGAAAAACACCCAGTTACAATTGTATATCGCTAGCCTTCAAGTTGCAGGCTGTAAAGTATTCCTACTGTATATACAATTATATTTTGCTATATTTCTTATATTGTTGAGGTATTGCTATATATATTCCATATATTTTTTAAAAAAATGTATTTTTCTTATATTTTACTAGCAACCTGCTGTGACAAAGAAAAATAACGCAAATACTGCCTAAAATTCGACATGTGGAGCGGCTAAATTATTAATTTAACTTGCGAAATTTCTGAATGGAGTAGAATCGTGTTAATTCAGTTATTTTTGTCTATTTTTTTAAATGGCCTGGCGTTCTCTTATTTCTAACTATTACGAAATAATTTTCATAAATATACATTTACAAGTGTGGTAAGTTCCTCTTAATATTATGTACAGAGTACCTGTATATTATATCACCCACCCCGCAAATTCCTAGATTTAAATTAAATACGTAAGTTTTCAGGGAAATTTAGGAAAATTAGGTAAGGAATGTCAGTGATTTCGACTTGAGAATTGTGGTGTAACCCTAGATTTTCAAAATAATGTATGTAGGAACTTACCAAAAGACATCTAAAAATAAGGAAAGAGAACTCACTGGAGAACTTGAAATAATTGGTGATCAAAATGAATGCATGATTTGCACAGTAAGGAAATGAGTATTTTTTATAACATCGCAAAATATTCAAGCTTAATTCATGAATTCACGGCATTATTAATGCATTTTATTTATGCTAATACGGTAGTAAATATGCGTTTCGGATTTCGACATTGCCATGAGCTATTAAAAAGTAGAAAATGCTCTAACTTTGGTAACTTACTGATTTTTTAAAAATAAAAATTTGCCTTTCTAGTCAGAGATTGCTACCGCCCTCTAATACCCCTGAGGTATTTAATATCCTATATATTGTTCTTTGAAAATATTTTTTTCCCTTTTTCCTACACTGTATATTTCCAAACTTCTACCTCCGTACTGATTAACAGCCTGAAGATGTTTTTTTCAAATGTTGTTGCACAGTAGACTCAACGGATTTACGTGAATTATCATAACCCAGTAAACATCGTTAGGAAAACCTAATGAGGGGAACGCCACAAGCTATTTAAAAAGATTAATTTGCCTTTTTTTTTCAAAGAGTGAAGCTGAACATTATTCCGTGCATCAGGCAAGTCTAGGTTATGTTAGGCTAGGATTATCACATAAAAACACGATTAATAAACATAAAAGGGACAAATTTCGACTACTAGTACATGTGTAATTTAATCAATGGTAAGTTGAAAGTTACAGTAGTCATTCATCATTAATGAATAAACTTATTAAAATGTTCATATTACAGTACCAGTATTGCGAATGTGTTGCAAAGTTATCCAGCAATTACATGCACTGCACAATATGTAGTACTTGCAAATTTCACTCTGAAGGATTAGAAAGCATATCCAGACAATTATGCTAACTGTTTGGTAATAAACAGCACATATCTCGAATCAAAGTCTACAATGTATTATTTTTGAGATTCCAATTAAAAAAGGAATTTCCCCTATTTTAGAGCCTATTAAAAAGATGAAGTGCAGCACTATTATTGGTTGACTTAACATGTTCCATCGTGAATTGTTGTTGATGAAGGAGTGCACCGGTACACATATTTTGCTGCCATTCAGAAATGGTTCCAATTAACATGTCTAATAATGTCTGTTGCACTTATACATCATCTGTTTATCTAACGTTCATGGTCCAATTCGATGCATACCAGATGTATACAATTTGATAATTTTATCCTTACTTGAGGACTGATGAAGTTGACTCCAGGATAATAATTACTGTAATCAACGCTGCCTCGTTCCTAATTGGCTTTATGGGTAGTTTTAGAAATGATGCCTTTAGTAATGTAAACTTACGCCAAGGCAATAAAAATGTGAAATAAATTAAGTTTGCTATGAAAATAGTCCAAGCCAATAAATCGGCCATCTTTATACGCCTTGGGCAATGAGCCTTGCTTTCTTAGAAAATGCAGCTTGAAAGTGGAAAAATTGGGAGGTTTCAAATCATTTGTATTAAAGTTTGTAAGGGTTGCGTACTAAGCAGTAATGCTGCTGGTGGAATGATGAAACTTGTGTTATTAATATTTCGTACGTTCCATTTTTGCCTTTGGTCATTTCACTGGACATTTCTGTGCATTCCCCTCAACAAAATTCATTCGATGAAAATGTTTCTGTTCAAAATGTTATATACCAATTTTCTGTCGTTGCCAACTTCATGCAAGTTGAGCATGTATAGTAACAGGCTGTCCAGTGATTCCTTTATTTCCTTTATATTTGAGGTAGTCATGTGCAATTCTATATTTTCCTATATTTTACTGCAAACTGCTGTGACAAAGAAAGATATGGCAGATACTGGCAGATACTAATTGTTTTAAAAAAATGTCTACGGCATTTTTTTCATTTTCATAAAGTATTTTAAGAATGGCTTAAAATGCGTTGTTGCTAGTTTTTTTTTAATTTCACCTACGGCGTTCTCTGAAATGTTAATATTTAGTGAAGTTATAAATGCAGCCTCCAGAGTATTGCTTTGATTGGTGGGATGGGTTAATATGCTAACATCTGAATACCATCTAAATCTATAGTACCCAAAATATATTTTAGTGGGCTGGAGATTGACCAAATTATGTTTCATCATATTTTAAATTTGCTATTAAATCAATCTCTTATCATCCATTTTCTGAAAAAAAAGTGTCGCATGTGATGTTTTATTTTCTCAAAATTGCTTTTGACTAAAATCCATCATTTTCTATATAATAATGAGGATTGAACATGACGACGATATGTTGATAACGGGGTCAGGGGTGTCTGAAAATCTCGATTTTGTGCTCACGTAACATTTGAAGGTTCCCATATTGTAAGCTACATTGTGTGTTATTTTGTATAATGGGCAAACTTTAGATTGCTTTGCCACTCTCCAAGCAAGTGTTCACTTTCATTCAAGGTTTATGCAAGTTTTCCGAAAACCATGTCATGTAATTTATAGCCAGCTATTTTTGTGGCGGATTTAATGGTAGTGGTGTTAAAAATAAATATAGTAGCGTAAATATAAGTTGTATGCATAATCGTGAATAATCTCTTATCGCTGCATCCCATTTAAGAGCTTGATGACATCCATGACAAGCTGACAAAATTTATAAACTGATGTTTCAACGTCATATTCACGCTATGCTTAAAGTCCCTCGCAAAGTAGGTATTGATTTTGAAACAGCCCAGCATACAGGGTGTCATAATGTCTCTGAATAAACTGTACTGATGAAGATATGAATATATATTCACTTTCAGTTCGTCTTTATTCTGTTTTTTAATTGAACGTTTTGCATTTCATGTTTACATTGATATGCATCGTTATCAAATTTTGTAAGGTCAAGTAGTTTTGTTGCAAGAATTGCCATTGGCATTAAAATTGCTGAAGGAATAGTCCTTAAGTAACTTACTGTATGTCTTGAAAAACAGTGTAGTTGTGTACAGAAGTTGTGTAGATTATTGATCACAGTTAGCACAGGACTGGATATCGAAGATCAATTCGATTTAGCTCAACACTGATATAATTTGTCACTTTGTCACGACTAATGGAGATAATCATGTCATTCGATGCAAAGGGTCATATCATCGATCTATGACTGTTTATCAAAATGATTCAATCAGCATTTCAAGCCTCCCATCTGCATCTGCGTTATGATTTGTATGATCATCATTAACACAACCTGCATTAACATTTCCAAACAATTTGAAATTGTAGCCATAAATCTGAACTGAAATCCTTCAAATGACATTTATTGAGCATGGAATTCACTGATTTATACATGTATATTGATTTTGATCATTTCTGTTTACAGGGCCATTATCAACCATTTCACTCCAAAAATAGAAGCATGGATGATTCAGAATCACCAGTCAGCACTGACAGAAGTTCAGGTAAGAAATTATGGATTTTGAATGTCATCCTGCCTCCAGGTTCGTTTACTTTTTATGGATTTCGGACGATGATGTGTGTGAAACTGACCATGTGTTGTTTGTCTGTGGTTTACGGTGCACTTGTGCATTCATGCATGTTTCTGTATTTGAAGTGGCCACAGATTGGGAAGATATGCAAGGAGTTCTTAAACCCCCAACGTTTACTGTTTTAAGGGAGAAAGTGGACAGATGATAAATATTCTCATATATTACAAGTTTTCTATAAGTAACTTGTAGTTGGGCGCTTTGTCTTTCCATTGTGAAAAAAACACGTGATCCATGGTGGAAAGAATTGCATATGATCACTATTGATATCACTACTCTATAGTGATGAATAATGGTTTTTTGGACTACTTATGTCAGTATATAAAAATCAGTATGGATACTGACATCACTATGATGATGGTACTGTAGTAATCACTATTATTATGGATAATAGTATCACAATTACTACACATAGAAATATCAATATTATTACCTGTACATGCAAGTAGTGTCATCTGCATTAAACCACACAAGATACATGCTGACATTTAACATCAGTACTGATAGTATAATGATGGATACTTATGTCACTACAGTCCATACTGTACGAATACCACTAGTACTAATACTGTCTACTTATCCATCGTGTTAAGTAGTGATATATACAGGTATCTCTGAAGTATCACTAGTTTCCAGTAGTGTCAGTAATAGGATGGTGATATCAGCTGTTGCAACTAAAAAGGTGAATAGTGATTTGAAATGTTTGCAGTCAAATTTAATTGCAATTTGCAAGTTATAAATCTCACTATAGAAAGTTGCAATTTAATTATACATGTGCAATAATGTCACGAACTTTGTGCAAATGTACTGGTCTGTCTGGTCACACTAATTCTCGCCAGTATTACTCGTACTGATATCAGTAAGATTTATACTAATATCACCATATACATGTATCAGTAAATATGTACTGACCCAAGCTACAAGATCACTGATTTTTTGCAGACAAGCAATGTTTTCGATTGTTTTGTTTATCTTAGTCGCACCCAGTGACACAAAACATCTGAAAATCATGCAGAACCAAGACACTTTCCCTTCCTTTTTGAGCTCTAATTGCACATACCTTCTGGCAATACGATGTTAGATAAACACTTCTTTTCCCATTTATTTGCTGCATGCATCTGCTGGTAGGCATGTTCGTTTCTTGCTGACTGGCATTTGTTGATGACAATTTGGTTATTGGATTTCTGAAGACATTGATCCTTAACAAACAAGACTATCCGTTGGTGAAGTTTGTTTACCAATAAGATGATTCGCTGCAGTGGCTGTGAACTGAAGCACATGCTCCTCCCAAAACAGTTGAATACCAAGTTTTCTTGATGTTGTTCTTTGGTGACATCTTAAATCAGTTTTCTTCTTTAAAAGCTCAGAAATAGTTTGAATTTTCTTGACATACATGTACAATTTTTGGAGAACTTGCTTGAGGACTTTCCAACATGAAGTTTCAGCTGTGACAGGGTTCATACTGTCAGGGAAAATCAGGGAAAGTCAGGGAAATGTGGACATTTTGCCAAAAAGTAAGGGAAAGTCAGGTGGGAGTCAGGGAAAAGTTCAGAATAATTTGAATTTCAACTTTGTGACTGGAAATTTTTATTTTTCAATTCATTTTTGTGAAAATTCATTTAGTTGTTTCCAGTAGTTTTTCAAAAATTTCGCCTATGGCGGTCCCTTTTAAAGAAACCAGCTAAAATCCATCGTAGAAGTATGTTCTAATTGAGAGACGATTTCTTGTGTTGGTCAAGAATCAAGTTTGTCAAGTGTTCCTATATTTTAAAACACATTTTTAAAACAAAATTGCATTAGGACTACATTTTTTTTACAAATTTCGCCTGTTTATATTAACATCCATATATTTTTTTTAGAATTTTTTTATGGTCTAGTTTTTGTAAATATTTTGCCTACGGCTCTCATAATTATGTAATATACGCGGAGTCGTGGCGAATGAAAATGCTAATTTTTGTTTCAAAAGTATTTCATTAAAATTGTGAAAAAAATAAGATACATGTATATATGCATGTGAAAAATTTAAAAATATTAGATACATGTACATCAATGGGCAAAGTGTGGAGAATAAACGTAATTTGTGATATTTTTTATTTGATATGTCAGGGAAATTAATCAGATTTAGTAAGGGAATTTGAGTTGCAAATTTTGGTATGAAGCCTGTATGACTGCAACACTATCTGTCCATCCGCTAATTCCATCTGTACAATTCAATTCGAGCTAATATTGAACAAATAATTTATCTCAAAAACAATTTCTGTTGCTTTTGTCAATAATGTTACCTTCAGGGATGTGCATATTTCCTTTTGCAGTTTTTAATATGTTTACATTTTTAAATTTGGAGTTCCAGTTGAGACATGCATATTATTTTGCCATTAAATATGCTCTCATAATTTATTTAAAACGCGTTTAAATTGAGCGTGTTCTAAATGGCCCTGCAGCAGGCACTTTGCGCATATTTAAAAGTTCTCTTTTAAGAGATTGCACTTCGAAATTAGGGCAACGGATGTTGTCAAGGTAACTTTGACAATGGCTGTTGGCTTATAAACGATTAACTAATGCGTATGGTTAAAGGTGTAAAGATTTAATTTGATCGCCCAAGCCTCATTTCATGGCAATTTAATGTGCAGCTTAACTCGACAATAAAAATCAAAAGGGGTCACTGCCCTTAAGGCTGGCTGCATTATCTTACAAAAGTAAAATTTGGTAGGAAAGTAGGATTTGCATTGATGTAATTGGGAAAGGCACAAGGTTGAGACGAAGAATGTGTATATAAAACAAAGGAATTCGCGACCCGGATGGTTGCACATATGTAGACTTCTACATTTTCAACAAAAACGAACCTAAAATTAGCAAATGTCTGTTTACGACTTTTACGAAATCATTTTAACTGACTTACCGGTGTCCTAAAGGACTGAAATTTTGTGCACATCAGTCCTTTCATGAGAAATTAACAACTTTAAACTTTTAAAAAATACATTCGAAATCGTACATGATACCCCACAATGCATTACGTTTTAACTGCTCGAATGAACGTCATGAAAGCTAATTGTACGCCAAAACCATGAAAGCTAATTGTACGCCAAAACGTAAGTTTTTCTTGACGCCTTATTATGATGTGCAGGTTCGGGTTCCAGTTGTAAATTCCATTGTTCCATACAGGGCAAGGGGTTGATAGGTCGGGAGAAAGTATTATACAGGGTGATTTTGAACTCATTCTACAAACTCCACCTGGTGTTAGAGTAAACTGATTTTTTTTTGATTTTTTTGTATTTTTTTTTGGTATCAGAAATGGTTCAGAGGGATACCTTCCAGTCTACAACATTTTGGAAACCTATGAACCAATAATAAAACCTTAAAGAAACTATCGTAGGTATCTTTTCCAAGGTTGTAAATCGTGTATACCAATAATACACCATAAAGATACGTTGATACCAATTGGATACTAGAAATTAACCTAAGTGAAACTTAAAATTTTTGTAAGGGATAATTTTATTTCGTTGGGCACTTATTAAACAGAACACCCTGTTAATTTTGCAATTC
>JAQGAF010005904.1:0-11171 GCA_034687865.1 Kryphioiulus occultus | reverse complement strand
TCCGATTTTAAATCCGACATTTGGTTTCTGAGAAAAACACATTTTTACTCGATTCATGCAGGTGAGTCGATTTTTTTGCACTCAAGTGTAATAATTTTAAATTGTTTTTAAGGTGAATACATATTTTCAATTAATCAAATGAGTTCAGACTACAATTTTTCATAAGATATCTTTAAAAACCCGAATACGATTGAGAAAATAAATTTATTCAGCAGCTTTGTAGTATTTAGGATACCGTAGTTGGTTTGTTTAATTGAAATTGTCGCAAAAGTAAAAATTATCAGTTTAAAAAGCTGCCCCAAGAAAGGCTTCTCCGATGCACTTCCAAGTTCGCAGTGATTGCATCCTTCAGGGGCAGGTGCGTTTACTTTAATTAAAAAGCAATCAACCTTATTCACTATATATTTGCTGAGAACACCTTGTTGGGATCAAATGGGGCCGTTCGAAAACGATTTCCGAATAATCTCCTGAATCAAATGAGTTTAAACTACAATTTCTCATTAGATTTATATAAAAACGCTGAATACGATTAAGAAAACCATTTCATTGGGCAGTTTTGTAGTACTTAGTACACCGTAGTTGTTTTTTTTAAATTAAAATTCCCTTAATAAGTACAAAGCATCAGAGTTTAACTTAAGCTGCCCCCAAAAGAAGGCTTCTCCAAAGCACTTCCCAGTTCGCGGTGATTGCATCCTTCAGGGGCAGGTGCGTTTGCTTTAATTAAAAATCAATCAAATAAGGGACCATTATTCCTTATATATTTCATGGGAATATTATTCCTTGTATATTTATTGCACCTTTCACAATAGTAAAACATATCTTTGCTGAAGGGTGCAGACTAGTGTTGAATTTGAAAGTAACTAAAGCTGCCCCTTAATGCCAGCTTCTGTCACACTTAGGTGCATGCAATGATTGCCTGATTCGGGGGCAGCTGCATAATTTTTATTTCTCAATTACAATTCAATTCAATTCAACTCAGTACCCTACAATCAGTAAATGAAGTGCGTAACCTACAACGTAAACTTTTTTTGCTTACATAAACGTACTAGGCTAAATTAAATTGAACGCGATATATCGTCTTTGGATATCGTCGTTGACACGCCCCCCGTTGATCCACCTTGAGTGTACCGGAAGTTGTGTATTCTCGTTTCCGCTTTAAGACGCCTACGGCATGGCAGGGGCCAGGATGAACTTTATGGCTGGTTTTCAACGCCCCAAAACCGATATAAAAATGCGCCACAGAATTGCCATCATCCGTTTTTTATGGATCTTGGCATTCAATATAAATTCGTGTTGAGGCCCTCTAGCCATCTTTCCTATTTCTATCGAAATTTAATTTTAAAACTTCTTTTTCACTTAACAAACCAATTTAATGAGCTTCGCTATTAATCTGGATTCACTCTCCCCACGCATTTCTAAAGCAAAAAAAAGCAAAAAAAAACTTCAATGCTTTCGATAAAAATGCTAATTCAGCGCTAAAAATCCGTTTTTCATCGCTCGTTATTTCCTTTTTCCCTATTTTTTTCCCAGCAAAAAAAAGCAGAAGGTTTTTCGTCATTATTCGGACCCGAATGAAAAGATCCCGTCTGTCTGCAGGGACCCTGCGTGCCCAATTTTAATAAATTCAATCGAAAACGAAATGAGATTTCCACAAATCCATTTTTATTAATTTCAATTTTCTTTTTCGACCGAATGACTTTTCAGCCCTTGTCCAAAATGTAAGGGCCAGATTAAGGGTCCTAGGGGTTGTTGGAGAGTTGAGGACACCATTTTAGTTGAAAAGGTCTCAGCATTATCATATTTGAATTGGTGTCGTTGTGCTCTAACCAAAAACTCTTACTGATGTGCAATTACATTTTCGTTTGCTAGATTTTTTGAATTTGATTTTTTGAATAAACCGCAGAGTTTTACACCTGTGCATTTTATTATTTGGAAAATATGTTTTTCCAGAATTTATTATTAAAGATCGCAATGCCGTCTTTAACGAAATTATATATAAATATTTTAGAAACATTTTTAATATAATTTATATTCTAGAAAGTCGTACGTGTAAGCTGGGGCAGTGTTATTGAATTGGAAAAACCCAAACGCCATCTATGACTGATATATCACATATATATTTTAAAAAAGGAATTATATTTGTAAAACATGACGAATATTTTGGTAATAATAAATAACGAAGACAATTACATTCATATTATATTACGAATATAATGTACGTCTACATTATATATATTATTACTAAAATATTTGTGCAAAATTCCCATTTTGCGTATAATATTATTACATAAAAACATAAAAAAGGCATTACATAAAAAAGTTTATAGTGTGTAATATATTCTCCATACATGTATATTCTGCCCTTATTATTTTATACAAGACACAATACATGTACATGTATATTATAAATATATTTCGACAACTTATAATATATGGGATTGGGCCAATTTTGGTATATTTCGCAAATACAAATAATATAACTAAAAATATATATTTTCCACATTTTTTGCCCATATGGGTATGCGCCAATGGGAATGCTATTCTCCAGAAAATGGCGAATTTAAGTAATTATTTTCTCGTACGAAATTTTGAACTTTTCACAACGTTGTGTTTTTCTCAGGTTGCATTTTTTAATTGGCTATTTTAGAATTAGTCACGCCCATTGCTTTTGTGATTTTGCAGTGGTGAGCGTGACTAGCCAAATAAAAAGCACAACCTAAGAAAAATACAACGTTGTGAATGTCCAAACTGTACTGTAGGTGGCGCTTAATCCCTGTCCACATTGTAATTTGTTTCCCATCAACCTTAATTGCTGGGAAGGGTTAATATCAGTCAACTTGTTATTCATAAAATGCAATTTCGTTTCGGTTTTAGCTTTTCAATCTAAGGTTGCTGTCAGACAAAGTCAGACCAGAAAAAAAATTTAATCCGTTAATTGTGAGCTCCATTTTCGGTTATATTCAAGCAAGGTCTTTGAAGTTTTTGCTCATTATGCAAATGGAGAGTTTAGCTTTTCTCCCAGGTATAAATTTTGTAGAAATTAGCGAAAACCAGACGACCTGTTGCTCAGCCGACCCGATTCATTTGCTGAAAGTTGAAATTTGATCTCCGATATTGAAAATGAAAAAATAACGTTTTAGACTATGACGACACCCATCTATTGTTAATTAATGTGAAAGAAATACACGGTATAGCTGGGAGTGACATGTCGGTACATGTTGTTGAATGATGTCAACAACAAGTCTGGATGAGACATTTACAAGTACTGTAAAACGTGAATGCGTTATGTTCATGCATTATTGGGGAGTTAAGAAATTATTGTAAATATGATGTTAGACGTTTCGAAAACATGTCTTAAGTATGTTAATTTTAAATATTTGAACGTCTTAGACACATGGTGAAAAAATCTAATTTATTGCAATATTTTTATAAAACTAATTTATTGCAATATTTTTATAAAACTAATTTATTGCAATATTTTTACAAAACTAATTTATTGCAATATTTTTATAAAAGTAATTTCTTCTATTAAAATTGTTTAAAATAAGCTTTTATTAAAGCAAAAGCTTCAACGATTCTAGATATTTACTTGCACACGTAGTTTGCCTTCAATTTTTGAAATTCAGTTAGTGCTGCAATCAGACCCACATGGAAAGGAAATGCATTTCAAATGTATTGTGAAATGCATTACCAATTGCAATATATATTGCAAGTACATTTGTCGTTTTTATCACAATACGAAATACATATGGGAGTGTAAACAAAAATGCATTTCACTAATGAATTTATAAAATATGCTGATTCGTATATTTCACCATGTATTTGAAACTACATACTTAAAAGAAATGCATTTCAAATGTATTGTGAGATGCATTACGAATTGCAAGATATATTGCACATACATTGATCGTTTTTATCACAACACGAAATACATTTGGTAATGTAAACATAAATGCATATTACAATGCATTTATAAAATATGCTGATTCGTATATTTCACCATGTATTTGAAACTACATATTTAAAAGAAATGCATTTCAAATGTATTGTGTAATGCATTACGACTTGCAAGGTATATTGCACATACATTGGTCGTTTTTATCACAATACGAAATACATTTGCGAGTGTAAACAAAAATGCATTTACAATGCATTATAAAATATACTGCTACGTGTATTTCACCATGTATTTGAAACTACATATTTAAAAGAAATGCATTTCAAATGTATTGTGTAATGCATTACGAATTGCAAGATATATTGCACATACATTGGTCGTTTTTATCACAACACAAAATACATTTGGTAATGTAAACAAAAATGCATTTACAATGGATTATAAAATATACTGATTCGTATATTTCACCATGTAATTTAAACTACATACTTGCAAATGTTATGTGCGCTGCATTGACGTGGATTAAATTGATGTCGTTTTGAATTTTAAATTTTAAAATATTTTAATTTTTATTAAATTCAGAATTTGTGGGATTTTTTTTTTAAACTTTGAAATTTTACGATGCATGGAATATAAATTGTAAAATTCATTCTTCAATGAAAACAGAATACATTACACGATGCATTTCACAACATGTTCTTCAATGCAAAGTACTAAGATTGTATTATAGTGTGCATTTACAAAATACTTTGCATCAAAAGCTGCTTAAAACATTTTAAAATTCATTCGGAAATGCATTTTGAAAATATTTGCCAATACAGCTGGAAACTAAATTTGTCTCAATCTACAGACATTTTAAACTGTATTTTCCAATTGCATTTCGACTACGAGCAAATACTTATGCTCATTTCCATTTCTGTATCTTAAAATGTTGATGACTTCATGGGGTGGAGGTAGGCGTTATGGACAGATTTGCCAAGACGTTGATAAGTTGACACTACAAGATTTATTAGATTTCGGTATTTTTAATTAAGGCCTAGGAAACGCTATAGCATCAACGTTTTCCTAATTAAAAATAGTTTTGATTTTTTTTTCTTCGCTTCGAAATTGCTAACTCGTATTACTAAGACAATGATTTTTTTTTACTTTTAGTCTTCTTCTTCTTCTTCTTCAATCTTCTTCGCTTATCACTCTCTTTCAATTAACGAAAACTTGACGCAATTTATGAACATTTTTCGTGCATGCGTATAAAGCCAGCATGGCTGCTGCAATTTTTTTATTGTTTGTTATACGATATACAATTATAACGACCTAAAGTTGTTTTTTGGTCCTATAGCAGTCAGTATTCCCGCCTCTAGTCGATGTCTACTTTAATTACAATCTTTTCTCCCCTTTTCGTATATATTAATTATACGCAGCCGCTAATATTTAATATATACATTTCCGAGAATGCGTCGGATTGTAATTAAAATGTGAAATAGGAAAACGCCTTGTTGTATTGTCAGACCCTCAGTTGCACCGAACTCGTGTTACCTAATCGGCCGTTAAATCGGTAAATACATCATTTTTTAAAAATGAATGATTAGAAATGACTGAGTGTATTGATTATACAGTATTTTGTAATGCGTATAGATGATATATGATTTTATTTATTTGTTGCATTTGTTGTTATTGTACATTGTTATTGCGCATTGTTACATGTATATTGTTTTAATTTACCACATTTTCAAATGTTTGAAGACCAATAATATGCCTAAAGTTCTGAAAAAGTTTCTCGTAAATTTCCAGCTTTTATTAATTGGTTTCCAGCATTGATCTGTTTCATTTTGTCCAGAAATTTAGTAACATTCCCGATTTCTCTTACGAAATTTTGAGCAAATTTACTGCTTTTTATTCTTAACTGTCTTATTAATCTCTATTTGTATCCATCGATATTCGTACATGTTTCTTCGTCCCTATTTGGGAAGGAAGAAGTAATTATTACATTTTGTTTCAATTCAGAAAATATCCTATCGATTTTTCACGTTTTAGCCATCGATTACTCGTAACTTGTAATATAAACCCAGAAATTTACTCCTTTAGTTTCATGTTTATCAAATATTTTATCATACGGTTTGCATCAGCAAATTTTCTATAAATTTTGGGGCTTTTCCCCGGAAATTTGCTGTCATTTTCTTAGCCTGAATCCTGATATTTCCTGGCTTTTATCCTTGAAACTTCAATAACATTTCTAGAATTTATTCAGAAACTTACAATAAATTCCTCGACCAGTATCCAGACATTTTCGTGAATTTCACCAAGAAATTTTCCATTCATTTCGCCCAGAAATTGCTTTTAATTTCCAGTATTTATTCCGAAACTTATCAATTCTGGGTTTTTTGTTCACCTTTATTGAGAACATTCACCATCTTATCTGTCGATTTTCAACGAAGTTCCTGTTTTTGATCTTGGATTTTATTTTCCTAACGTATTTCCCAGACTTTTTTCTTAATGTTTTCTCGCTCGGTTTTTTTTTATTTTAGTGGGGTTTTCTTCCTTCGTACTCGTTTCGTCGACTTCGTAATAACAATAGCTGGTGGTGCGAAGTTTAAATTCAACGCAGTAATAATAATAATAAAAATAATAATATTAATATTATGCACGTTCGCTCGCACGCCCATTGCGTCGTTATTTATATTAATGTTTTTCTCGTATTACTCCAGTTGTTTCTGCTGTGCCATAATTTGTTTTGAAAGTTGGCAAAAATGAGTGGAAACGAAAAAAAAACTGCGAAAAAATAACATTAAAAAAGGTCTCGATGCTCATAGGGCGTTTCTACAGCCTGGAAATGGGCACGATTTCCAAATGGGCCTATGTACGCAACAAATCGTAAATTACGACCCAACTAGCTGGGACCCTCCCTATCCAAACTTTTTGCTTTATTTATCGCATCGTTGAGCGTAAAAAAACAATGCAAAAAACATTTTATTCTTGAAAAAATAAACAAAAACAACAGTGTGCACACTCGTGAAATTTAGAACTGGTGTTTTGTAATCCTGATATGTATCGTTTAACAAAATTATGGAGAGAAATACCCAAAATAATATTAATAATAATAATAACAATTATAATAATAATGTAAATTTCGTATAAAATCCTTACTATATTCAGTTTTTAAAACTGAATCGCAAATTTTGAAGATTTGCATGTAATCATTTTAACATACCTGTAATTTTTTTTTAATTTGATATACACAAAATTACGGATAGAAATATACTTATAGATAATATTTACAAAAAATATAAATATGGTATAAAAACATTACTATGTTTAGTTTTTAAACTGTCTTTAAAACTGAATCGCAAATTTTGAAGATTTGCATGTAATCAGTTTAACATACCTGTACATTTGTTTTAAGTTTGATATACGCAAAATTACGGAAAGAAATATACTTATAGGTAATATTTACAAAAAATATAAATATGGGATAAAAACATTACTATGTTCAGTTCTTAAAGTGTCTTTAAAACTGAATCGCAATTTTTTAAGATTTGCATGTAATCAGTATATTTTTTTAAAATTTGATATACAAAAAATTACCGATAGAAATATACTTATAGATAATATTTACAAAATATATAAATATGGTATAAAAACATAACTATGTTCAGTTTTTAAACTGTCTTTAAAACTGATTTTAAATTTGATATACGCAAAATTACGGATAGAAATATACTTATAGGTAATATTTACAAAAAATATAAATATGGTATAAAAACATTACTATGTTCAGTTCTTAAACTGTCTTTAAAACTGAATCGCAAATTTTGAAGATTTGCATGTAATCAGTTTAACATACCTGTACATTTTTTTAATTTGATATACGCAAAATTACGGATAGAAATATACTTATAGGTAATATTTACAAAATATATAAATATGGGATAAAAACATTACTATGTTCAATTTTTAAACTGTCTTTAAAACTGAATCGCAATTTTTTAAGATTTGCATGTAATCAGTACATTTTTTTAATTTGATATACACAAAATTACGGATAGAAATATACTTATAGATAATATTTACAAAAAATATAAATATGGGATAAAACATTACTATGTTTAATTTTCAAACTGTCTTTAAAACTAAATCGAAAATTTTGAAGATTTGCGTATAATCAGTTTAACAAACCTTTAATTTAATTTAATTTTTACATTTGATATACACGTATTTTTGCATTAAGAAATACTCGAGAATTTATGAGAAAAATCTCGTGATAAGCACCGGTAAAATATTTAAAGCGTTGTTTTCTAAATACATGTATGAAAAAAAAGCGTTTAAGTTTAATCTGACAAAGCCTATAGCTTTGAAATGGTGTTAGTGATTCTCAGTTCCTTAAGGAATTTTCCCAACGTTTCCAACATTTTATCAAAATTTTAATCTCGAACATCACTTGGAACTAGCCTTATCTTCACGCGATAAACGCATCTACTTCATGACTAATTACGTATACGTGACAGCGACGTACTAATGATAAATAATAACAGCACAAAATAAAACATGAGAATTAACACGTCTTAGACACCATTTCGAGACTGTCAAATTCTGACAAGCACCAACATGTTGAAACATGTTTGTCATGCACCAGAAATTATTCAGGTATTCAGGGACCTTTTTGGAGATGGGTTCCTGTATCCACAAGTTGGACCTACAGTGTATATGGGCATTCTCTGAAACTATTGGTGCGAAATTAGTTTTGAATTTATAGATTTCAGAATGTCTTCGACAAGACCAACATGTTAAAACACCAATATGGAAAAAAATGCATTTTAAATGCATTATTTAAAATGCAATTACAAATGCATTCTGGAATATATGTAGATTGAGCCCTAGAACAACCTGGGGATGCATTTCAAAATGAATACCGAAATATATTTTTATTATATTTCCTATAATGTATTTGGAAATGCATTTACAAGTATAATTCATTATACATGAATTAATGTATTTGAAAATGCATGGGCAACCTGGAGATCTTTATGTAAATGATACAAAGTTTATTATACCACACGTTTATTTTAAAGTAATGCGTGCATTACAAAATTACTAAAAAAATACTTACAGGGTGTCTACTTACCTGGAAAAATCAGGGAATCTTATTTTAAACTTGGAAAACTCATAAAAATAAGTAGACACCCTGATTTACTTATTATATTTTGGTATTTAAAAATGCATTAGATGATCTTATTTAAACATACACGCATTTCAAATATAGTTAAAAATACATTTTCATTTAGAGATGCATTTAGGAATGCATTTTTGTAAATTGAAATGTATTAAAAATATATTTATAATGCATTTATTTTCAATATGGGACCATAAATGTCCAGGTACCCAAGTATCCAGGGACTTTTTGGGGGAGGGGTTCCTGTGTCTACATTACTACCCTTAAGTTTATTACCTGCTAAGTTTAAAATATTTTTAAAATAACTTTGTTTGGTATTTGTGATTAGTTGATTGTGATTAATTGATTATTATTGTCCTTTTTTAATTTTTTCCATAATATATTTTTATAAAAACGTCCCTGGATACCTGAGTACTTGGACAATTCTGGTGCATGACAGACATGCCCATATTGAAAACAAATGCATTATAAATATATTTTTAATACATTTCAATTTATAAAAATGCATTCCTAAATGCATCTCAACATGAAAATGTATTTTTAAGTATATTAATTTTATTGATTATTTCCCAGGTAATCCAAGGTTTTGTTTTTTGATCTGAAGTACTGGTCAATATAATATTCTTGTTTTCTTCATATTTACTGCTAATAATATTAAAAACCGCCTCATATGTTTTATTTACTTCGTTTATATAAATTTCGTTAAAATTTAATTG
This sequence comes from Kryphioiulus occultus, assembly GCA_034687865.1. NCBI lineage: Eukaryota > Metazoa > Arthropoda > Diplopoda > Julida > Julidae > Kryphioiulus > Kryphioiulus occultus. Next base: position 1,393 of record JAQGAF010005904.1, on the reverse strand, counting down.
GTGTACAATTTGCTTATGGTTGATGAATTCTTAGTAGTTATTCTCTTTTATATCTGTTTTAGTTGTGCTAATCGTAGCAATAAAGAGATAATGATCAAAGATTTTTTTTAACCACGTAAAACACTGAGAGTCGCCTTCAGAAGGTCTTATAAAACAATGGTCAATACATGTTTCTTTAAGTGCACTCATCATCATCTCTTGTCTTGTGGCTGAATCAATTTTCTGTTCTAATCCAAAGGATGACAACAAGTCCAAATATTTATCAGACGTTTTTTTATCCCTATATTTTTTTTGTTAGATAAAAGTAAATTAGACTTATGGGCACTTATAACCTCATATAAAAAATTCTCTTAAACTACTTAAGAAATTGTTTGTCGAAGAACGCTTTTGTGGAAAGTTCCCCAAAAGTTCACGAATCAACTTAAATTTATTTAGCGACTTAACCATGCAGTGTTTCGTCCACTGGCCTTCAACAACAGTAAAAAAAGCACTAAAATGCGACGAAAGTAAGTTTTTGTTTTACCTGCGACGTAAATGAAGGCCAGCTGTAGGAAGATCGCGACGAACGTTTTGCTTATAAACGTCCGGTGATGTCCGGTTACTCGTCGCGACATTGACGCTCCCGTCGTCGACGTCGTTCACATCCGGTAGGGATTTTTTTCATCGAGTTGCGAAAAACGCGACGAAAAAGCCTTTCGTCGCATCGACACTAAATTCCGAGCGACTCGTCGCCACCGTCGACGTAACCATCGCGTGGCCAGAAGTCAGAAAGCGACGAAAAAGCATCCGAACACAAAACACGAGAGTTGTCGAAGAGAGAGAAAGAGAGAAAGAGAGAGAGGTGCGACGTAGAGGACGTCGCCTCGACCAATGTTATGTTGGAAGGAGCGACGAAGCAACGATCGACTTTGGCGGCTGGATAGAGAGGGCGCTGCCGTCGCCATTCGACGGTTGTCGAATCGACCTGCATTCGTGGTTGCGACGAAGGTTGAAAGCAGTTTCGACAAACTGAAACTCATTGATTGCTCACAATTTGCGACAATGATATACAATTGAGTGCACAAAAATCGACTCACCTGCAAGAATCGAGTAAAAATGTGTTTTTCTCAGAAACCATGCAAATGTCCGATTTAAAATCGGATTTAAATCGAGTTAAATTCCTCTTTATAATTCACCTAATTGCATAAAATTCCTTACGCATATTTGAGGCACAAAATGTCGAACTTAGAGCAAACCAAAAAGTGCATTATTTATGACATATGCATTCTCGTACCCCTGTGGATATAAAAGTGTTTCTGAATGCAATTTGATTATCGGAGCTTAATGAACGCACATCCAGACATATTGTTAATTAATGGTTTCTCGATAAAATGACCACTACACCGGAAGTAGC
>JAQGAF010005903.1:0-11177 GCA_034687865.1 Kryphioiulus occultus | reverse complement strand
ACCCCTTACCGCCAGGCAATCACTGCCAGCCTAAGAGCAATTGTGAGAGCCCACTATAATAGCCAAAAATAAGTAAAAGGATAAATGTACGGCTAGCAAAGGTGTCATTGAACTCTACTCAGCGATGTACTGTACTTTAGTATAGTCCCTGCACCAAAAAAGGTTTTGTTTCTATTTCAACTCTACCCCTTCCGTATACATGTATGCTGCTAAGTGACGGAAATGGAACATAAACGTACACCTTTAACCTATCCTAACAATGTTATGTCTGCTTTACCTGCCCCTAACCGCCAGGCAATCACTGCTAGCCTACGAGTAATTAGGAGAAGCCCACTTTTTCATAATCCCTGCTCCAAGTGTACACAAAACAAAATGATATAAAACAATTAAAATGAGAAATCTGCAGCTAACAAAGGTGGCATTGAACTCTACTCTACAATATACAGTACTTTAGTATAGTCCCTGCTCCAAAAAAAAAAAATTTTCTATTTCAACTGAACTCCTTCAGTATATGATAAGTGACGGAAATGGAACATAAAGGTGCATTTCTAACCTAACAATGTTATGTCTGCTTTAGCTGCCACTAGCCGCCAGGCAATCACTGCCAGCCTACGAGTCATTAGGAGAAGTCCACTTTTTCGTATCCCCTACTTTATATGTACACAAAACAAAAAAACCTAAACATTAAACATTAGTACAGCCGTAGGATATACTACAGATTAGACCCTGCACCACATGTGCCCAAAATATCTATATTTTTTGTGTTTTTTTGCTTTTTTGAACTACATGTACTAATCTAAAGTAACCTAAAAACAAAATTGCTTTATTTAGCTGCCCATCCGCCAGGCAATCGCTGCAAGCCTGTGAGCTCTCAGGAGAAGCCCACTGTTTTACAGTTTCTGTGGGAAGCAGGGTCTAATCTGTAGTACTGCCCAGTCTAGTTTTGAATCAGTCGAGCTTCCAATTCTCATGTGATTGAGGTTCCTGAATGACCTCCGTTGATCGTCTTATAAATCGTTATTTTCAAAATCATAACTAATCCTAACAACAGCAGTCACGGTTTGAAATTTATAGCTAAATACTGTTTTTCTTCGGTGCGTTTCGTGTGAATGAATGCCCCCTGTACATTTTGAAGGTGCAAATCAAAGACTTTTCCCAAGCATTATATCACGCGTAGATGAATTACTCCGCAGTGTGTTTAATTCTCCCTCGATGCGGCATTTGACGTCTTAATGAAAGAGTTTCATTTCAATGAAATTGTTGTGAATTCTCATGCTCGGTGCCAGCCGCATCAGCGTGCACAATGCGATGCGGCCACGTGTGATTTATTGCCTTTTTCCTGTTGTGGAAATGGAGGTGCGGCAGTTCAATGCAACTTTATGCACATCCATGCAAATTTAAATGGCGTTGCTGGGCTTGCGTGGCAGAACATACGAGGGCAAAACACGCACAGTCATCGTTTTGACCACGCACCCGCCTCGTGTGCCCAGCGTACAAAAAGTTGCATGAAAATTTAAAATGTACTAACACGCTCTTGGCTGATAAATAACGAATGAAATGGGCACGTCAGTCTCCGCCAAACTGCATAGCGCTTTTTCTCTTAATTATTTTTCCATTTGGAAAAGTTGCTCGGGTGAGGTTCAAACTTTCAAGCCTCGTTTTCGCCAGTGCTGTTTTGAACATCAGTGTTTCATTAAGTTTACATGCTGACATTAAGCTAACTTATATAAAACCTACCTTGAGCACGTCAGTATTCGGTAAACTGCATAGAGATTTTCTCTTAATTATTTTTTCCATTATTTTTCACCAGTGCTGTTTTGAGAAACTGACTGTTTTATTACGTTTACATGCTGACATTAAGCTTTTCTCTTAATTATTTTTTCATTTGGAAAAGTTGTTGAGGTGAGGTGCCAAGTTTTAAGCCTCGTTTTCACCAGTGCTGTTTTGGGAATAGCACTGTTTTACTATGTGTACGTTTACATGCTGACTTTAGCAAACTTCAATAAAGCAACCTTACAACATAGCAACGAGATGTGGATTTACGGGTACATGGCCACACGTAGTTTCTCACCTGGAGGTGAAATGTTGCAAAGCACCCAGAATCTGCTGCTTTGTTGAGTTTACAAAAACCAGATACCGAATATTTCCCCATAAGTTTGTAAGGCTACGTGAATGTGGAGCTTCACTGAATCTGTTTTAATATTTACCACAAACCCTGGAAACAAAAAGCGGCATACTGTTCTCAAGTTAATCCTGTTTAACGTGTTTACATGGCGTTTGCTACTTGCATTAATGTGAGTGTCTTAACTAAAACGACCCCCATGCAGTTTCTTAAATCAAGTTTGCTTTGAATCAAGCCAAGGTTGGTGAACAGGTTTACGTGCATGCCTTACTTAGATTAACATAATTTAAAATCTGCAGGTGAACGAGGTATACATGTATGCCCGATGTGACGAACGAATTTTATCTGATTCGTTAAAGGTTGTTATCGAAATAAAGTAGTCTGTACTACAGAATAGTCCCTGCTGCTGCCCTGCTCCAACATAGACTATGAGATAGTGGGCTTCGCCTAACAACTCGTGGGCTGGTATGCAATGATTGCCTGATAAATCAAAAATAGTACTAAGTTAGTTTAGAATAGGTTATGATGCAAAAACTCTCGTGTAATGCTACACTCAGAAAAGCCTTTACTTGTCAACTCCTCACATATCTGTTCGTGCTGCCAGTTGCCAGTCTGAAAATTCTCTTTTTGAACATTTCTAGTGCGCATCGCTTCCTTCCCACTGCTTTGGTATTCCTCTGGGAACCGGTGTCACCCACTGCATTAAATTCAATTCATTTTCAAACTCTTCGACTCCTCCTGCCATTCCTCACGAGTGCATGGATTTCAACCGCCAGACCAGACGGAAACCGAGTGTCAATGCCTCGCTAAATCAAAACAGGAAATCAAGTTGCCAACAGCTGTTGTCAAACGTGAAACGTAATGAGTGACAGGTGCCTGTCAGACGTTGCAACTAATAAGTGAGATCGGTACAAGCATGCTCCTGGTACATGAATGTTTCCCCATAACTCCTAACAAATTCGAATGAAAACGTACATGAAGTTGTAGGTCTAGTCGACACAAATGCTAAATGAGCCACTAATTTTCTTATGTACCGCATATTCACCAAACTAAAATACTGAAAAAGAAATGCATTGAACCCATCTGCATGCAGGTTTTTTTTCCTTGTGTGTCTTATTGATTTAAGTACAGATGGAAATGTAGCTTGAATAATGAAATGTTGTCACTGGCGCACCATAATGACAGTAATAATCATTATCGTCAAGACAATGGTTGCTGAAATTAGATTCTGAACAGTCAACAGAAAAAATTATCTTTATGAACCTGAATGCAATTTTAACAATTGGAAATGGCTTATCGTTAGTATACTGTGTACTGTCAGTAATTTCGCTAGCCATTTAATCGATGCATTATTGTTTCAATGAAATACAACTTGTAAATAATAAGTTTAATCAAATTAAAATATTGAATCAGCAAGCTCGGAGGATGCAGGTACTCTATCAAGTGTGTTAAATAAAACCCCATGGTCTCATTGTGGTAGTGGAGAAATTGTCATCAATATTATAATCCACCCAAAATTGTCGTCTGATATGTGTCATAATTGTTGCAATTAGTTTTGTTTGACGGCATGGCATTTGCAATGACAAGCAAGAAATAAGTGATGAGCAATGGACAGGCTTGGCACTGCTGGCAATGTAAGAAGGACCCATATTAATGTCAATATCTTGACATTTGACTAATTCCAGAATGCTTGATCGACGTAAATAATTCCTAACCATTGTCTAATCATAAATTGGTTGCTATGAAGGTAGTCAAAGATGTAGACTGACGCATCAATAAATAATTTTGTTATCAATTGGGAAATATTATATTCGCATTCATCTGCTCTACGTTTCCTCTCTTTATAAATGTTAATGCATGCCCGGATCACACGTCAACATTACAAATGTCTCGTCAGGTGGTCGTGTTTGAGAGACATTTATTATTCAGGGTGTCAACGTCTGTTGTATGCCCAAATGCAGACATCGTGACAAATAATGTTCCTTTACAAATGATGTTTAATTAATTAAGTACATCAGGGGGTGTTTTCAGTGCCATTAGACGTATAATTAACGAAAAATTATCATTCCAACGATGCCAGTGCAGCACACATGCAGCCAGAGTGGGGTATATACCTAGATGAGAGTAATTATCTAATTTGGCTAATTCTGACTGGGCTTTTGATTAATTTATGACCGACGACTAGTCATGACTGTTCGCAGCCATACCCGAGCGGGGAATGACAGGTTCACGACAAATGTCACAATTTGGTACCTTGTTTTTATTATTATTCCTGTTTGTCGTTCATCTATACGAATCTCTACTCAACATACATTAAATGCGGCTAAACACTGCTGTACTGCAATATAGTTCCTGCTGCTGCCTTGTTCCTCAATGAACAAAACGAGGATGTGGGCTCCCTTAATATCTCGTAGGCTAGCAGTGATTGCCTGTGGTTAGGGCAGCTAATTAAAGAAATTGCCTTTTTAGGTTACTGTAAGGTACAGTAAGGCTCAAGACAAACGCAACAAAAAAGAAAAATAGAACAAAACATCAAAAAATAAGAAAAATCAAAAAAAAATATATAGAAAGGATAAATTGGGAAAGCTATTACATGCGTCGTTCTTGTTTACCAGACAAGTAGGGGATTGACTAATTATACAGACCTTTTTGTGCACATTTGAGACTGTAAAACAACAAGCAAACAATGGGCATTGAGGAAAATAAAACCCCTATGCCATTATTTCAGATACATGTACATGTATATGTGGAGCACACAGTACTTGGTGCTGATTTGGTAATGACATGATTAATAAGTTGTGGTGGTAACTGGAAGACTGGAAGTATGAGTCAAGATTGCATATGTTCTGGTGTGGTGTGCTAAACGTATAAACTCTGTCCATTTCTGTAGCTGAGTTGAAGCTCTGACCAAGATCTTAGCTGTTCAGGGAACAGGGACTATATGGTAGTGAGCATACATGTACATGTATATCCCTACATACAAGCGCTACGCGAATATTTAATTGTGATCAATCATTCGTCTGGCTGGTTTTCCCTGACAATGCAAATTCCAAGATGTGCATAAAATGCTGAGCAAAAACGACTTGAAAAGTTTTTCATAAATCTCAAGTTAAAGTTGAAGTCTGTGTTATTGATTTGCGTAAATCTGCGTCCGTTCATTGGGAGCTGGTCTCGAGTGTTCAGCAGATCTGTATTGACGTTTCTGAAAGGTTTGTTTCTAGAAATGAAAATAAATTTTCTGCAGTCGTCAGGAAAGCTGAGGGGGATTTTCATCCCTTTTTCTGTTATAAAACCTCGATTTCCTTGACCACTTCTGTCGCTGAAGTCTGTCGATGTAAGCCGAAGCAATTTTGATGGTTTTTACTCGAATCTGCCAACAACTTGATGGCTCCATCCATCAAATTTCAATTGCCCCATTTTCCATTTACACCACCTCCCTTTAAACGGCCATAGCCGAGCGAAAGCCACTTCCAGGTTCATATTTTCAGTTTCACAACCAATTACGGTAATGGTTTTTTAGTCGGTTATCGTGTACGATACGATCTGACTCTTTCGGTGCGCAATATTCTCACCGCCCATCACTCACCCCCTAAATATATAAGCTACAGATGGCGTTGCAAACTTTTTCCCTGCCTTTATTTAGAAAGCTGGATGAAGCCAGGCGTGATGCATTTGTCGTCTGTTTTTCCACCACTGGCCAGTGCAGTGGCTGGATTGATTTATGTGCTGCCTGTTCATTGTCGTTAAGCATTTTCTCTATATGATGCACCGACCCAAAATAGTGGGCATTAAAGATTTTTTTATTAGAAGATCAAATTCTTCACCTCGTTTCTGGACTAGGGGAAACTTACTACGCTATCACCGAAAACGAGTCGAGTGGACTCGACGTCAAAGCCTATCTGTTATGCCATCCTGGGCTGTCAGCACAAGTTCATAATTGCCTTGACCACTCGTTCAATTAACAGGTTTTATCAGATATGTCGATCCGCGTCTGCGTTTTGTCGTGAAAATTAATCGAAACCTGTCTTGTAAATTGGCGTTTATTTTAACGAGTGTTGGAGGAACATTAATAAGGTATGGGCGTCGTTAACAATTTAACGTGGCGCGAGAATAATTGGCGGAGATATCAACAAGAAGCAATCCATATTTCATTGCCAATTCATAATTAATATCCATAAGTTATGATTAAGTGAACGAATGACCGACTGATTGATTAGACATTTCCTTTTCGAAGGTATAGCGTATTGTCTGTCTGCCATTGAGAATTAATGGAGGAACAACTTATTATTTCCTGAGGGTTTTTTCGAGGCTGTTATCAAAAGATATAAAGTTGTCCAGTTCATCTCTCTTTCGTGCTCGTAAATCAAGTTTATGCCAGTTCTGTGTTTTTCCCCTCCATTCCCATCCATGGGAGATTCACCCAATGGTGGGTGGCGTCCGTACTAAACGTGTTTCTTGCAGTCAGCGATCTTGATGGTTTTTCCACTCTTGAAATGCCGTCCTCGCTGCAGTCATTTCCATTGATCACAGTTGTGGAATACAGAGAAAAACCACAAAAATTTAATTTGCTTTTTCTGTTTAACAAATTGCGTGCGGAGAGATGAATGACAAATGGACAGCCATGACGAAAATTGAAGCTGGAAAGAGAAATGGGATGGAAGAAGAAATGCAAGTTCAAAAAAGTCATTCCCGTCTCAGGAATGCCTATTTAATCAGCGAAGGGTTGATGAAACTGAAAGCATGTGGGTGTAATTTCTCCTAGCATTAAATACGCATTCGTGTACCGAATTTTTCAAACATGCGACCTTGTAATTCACATGATGTGCTTGTGCAGGATCAGAAGTAATGTTAAATGCATGTGTGGAAATTTTAACAAGTTGAAAATTGATCATGGTATGGATACCTACTCATGATGCGAAACTCATAGCGCCATCTGTTGAACTTTTGCGACAACGCGTATGCTACGCCAAAAAGTGATGCTCTGGCAAATTGTCGAATAAGAATTCCCCGAAATGTGGACAAATGGCAATTCATAACCTGTTCGGTAGGTCGAGCATGATTTTAAATAACGAATAATAGTAGGGTTGCTGCTACAGTATTATTAAAATTATTTATGGTTCGTATCAGGCTCAGAGTGTTAATTTCACTCTGCTCTCTATCGGCATTATAGAACCGAGTTACTAATTGTCTACTGTTGCATAATTATATAGTACCGCTAAAAATTGGCTAGAGATCTTCATATTGGCTAGAGGTCTTATGATGTGCAAATATTGACTGTTAATTTTAAGTTATAAATTCATCATTATTTAAAAAACTTACCGAGAAAATGACATATATAGTACACAAATTTAGGCGCAAAATTCAAAATCAAAGGCGCTGGAATTCTAGTTTCGGCACGTGCGAATCTGCGCACTTGCTATCATAGCTGCCCAACTTGGCGTATTAATACATTTCTTTTAATTTAGTACTCTTGAAATGCACTTGATTTTAAAAAAATGTATTCCAAGTTTGGAAATCATTCTATTCATCAGTTTTCACTCGTTCTGGTTAGTTGTGCTATTGATTTGCTCCTGTTTTTACGCCAAATAAACAGTTTTAGCGAAGGATTAAACCTCAATGTTCGTCCCAAGGTAAGTGGGATTTGAGAAATTTTTGAACGGAAATTTGATTTAAAACAAGCGAGTACAAACGCACAAACAATTAAAACAATGTGAAACTGTTTAACTTGGTCGATTTGAAATACCATTTGAAAATCGTGGTTCATTTTGCAACATACAGTATCTTTACATGTACACGTACAAAAGCCAACTGAGGGCGATTTCTTGGTAATATGAACACCAGACCCTTTCCCTCCCTCCCTTCACTCTTAAGCATGCTCATAAATAAAAGCAAGCTAATTAAGCAGGCAAAATAAATTGTTTCGCTTAATTGCATGTATGATTGTCCATGTGAACCAATTGCGAAATTATTTTCTTCAGTAAATTCCCACTTCAGCGAATGAGTGATGGATCCGAAATCCTTTCAATCGACCGAATTATATCATGGCTGGGTGCTTAAGAGAGTTAATGTAAGGCGACTGCATGAAATCAAAATATGTTCACTTATTAAGGTACGTTTTCGGTGAAAAGAAATCGAACTTAATTCTGCGCGATGTGGCGATGTACATTTATTAAAAAAATCCAGTATCAATTTCATTTCTTTTGACACCTGCCTCATCGTGTAATAGCTGCAACCATGTGAAGCTCAAGTCGGAGAAGTATTTTTTTCTTGTCAGTCTCCATCATTAACTAAGTCGGGGATGATGATTTATTATTGGAAAATAAACTTATGAAAATCGACAACCGTAACTGATAGATGTACTATTTCCGACTGGTAATTGCATCGGCTTTTTTGAAGTTGGTTGGGAACTTCACGTATTTATCACGTAAGTCTTAAACCGTGCTTTATGAAAGTTACCAAATAAAACCAAATGCGATGGTGCATGAAAGTTACGATTGTTTTCAACGCAACAACCCTTAATTTATTATTTGCCTACGCTAGTTGTGGAAAGCGGCAGCTAGCACTACAGACACCGCATAAAGCTGTTTGTTTGTCTGCTTTTTTCTAATACACTCGAAAATCCACTAGTCTGTTTCGTGTTGAAAGGCAACGTAAAATACGCTATGAAATTTCTGTTTTGGGTAAATAACGAGCGACAGCATGAAATTAAAATGAAAAACAGACTCAATGTTAGCAGCAGATAATGTCACCGCGCTCATAAACTATGCATTTGATGGGAGTTTTTATACGTGGAAGCCGCCAACGTACTCCAATTTAATATCCATCTTTTTATACCGTAGTAAATTAAAATACAAAACCTTTTAAGTTGTCATGCGAAGCCACTATTCGAAAAAAATGAGGATTCCTCAGTTTTTCTCAACTTCAGGGGGAAATGTGGACATAAGCGTTCGGCCAGCAGCCGCTAGAGGACTCTGGAAAATGCGCAGTTGTATGCATGTTCATTAGCATTAGATGTGATTAAAATGGTGCGATTAAAAGTCTGCATGCTTAATTTTCCCCTGAATCATTTCGCAATTTATCCTCCCTCGCAGTTCTGCCCTCTTAAGTAGGCCTCATTAGGTAATTGGAGTCTGAATACTCGTTTGAAGGCCATGTTTACACGTGACCAGTGGCTTAGGTGGTGAACCCTCTTTATATTAAATGTCATGTAATTAGTTCCACTACCTGATTCTATATATGAACTAATCACATTATAGAAGATGCTAGCTTAATACAGCTATACACTATTTCCTATAATGTTTATTTCCTCGGTTGCAGAACAGGGCTTCTCGCCTTATGCACTTATACGCTCACATAAAAGACCTATGCAATGTACATGTATGCTATAGTTAGTTTCTGCGAAGCTCACCAACTGAATTTCTATGCGTTTTAATTCGTACATGCATGGCGAATACGAAATATTTTGCATACGGTACTTTAGTTGACCAATGTTAACTTGTGATATCATATCTAGGCATCCAGTATGCAAATATCTCGTATGCTGAAATTTATCTCTAAAGATGGTTTGATATAATCTTCACTATAACACGATCACCACTCATCCTCTCCCAAATGGGATAAATCTTCGACGGTATAACGATGAGGCCCCTATCAAATACGAGCTCTGAATGTTTCCTTGTTATGTTATCAGCACATACAGCTGTAATTTATTGGACACTATTCGTTCGCCTTGATGTATTGGTTATGAATAACCATGGGAAAGTAATCCTTAATAATGTTGCTTAGAGGGCGGATATGGAGGCGGGTCCGGTCCTAAATCTCTTCTTCCCCCATCCACCTTGCATTCATAACAACTCAGCCCAACTTGATTAGAAATGATAAATATGACTTCATTTAATGTACAGTAAGTCAAATGATCCTTGCAAATCGGATGCTTCGTAGAATTAAAAAAAAATGTGCTATTCTCATTCTTGATTTTTTGGTTCAGTCGCTTGTCCATTTTGTTTGTATGATTTTATGTATGAATACTGTGTAATTTATTCCTTTCTTTTAACCTTTTAGCAAGTATGCTTTTCACGTCTTTCAACGGTGTTCTTAAATGTTGTTTTCAATACGAATGTGCACTTTTAGTACATCTACATGTATTACATAATTGTTGTTCTGCGAAACAAACATGTAATTTCATTGTCTTCAAACTATTTGCTGGACTTCCCCATCACTTCGAAACATCCTGGTCCACCTTATATGTAACATAAACTATCAAGGCATGTGCTGTTTATACTCTTGATTTGTGAACCAGTAATAACCACTCGCCCTTTTATACATGAATATAACCCCACCTCATTGTCAAGGCACATAAATCTTCACTGTAATTAGCAAGCCAACTTCATCAAAGAACCCAACGGTAAAGTATTTTTTTATGTGTAGGTCTTCACGAAATAGAATGGACTTCTCCTTGCCTATTCGCCACACTGGTATTGCTCTCTGGCGCCATCTTTTGAAGCTTTCTCGAAATTCTGCACACATCCATGGTTGATGGTTTGGAACTGCATCCAGCAAAGCATTCACTCCCAACGAATTGGTAGGATGATGATTTTCTCATATTTTAATTATACATGTAGATTTAAAACGAGAACATAGCTATACAAGTAGGTTTAAAATCGAGGATACAGCTATACACGTAGTTTTATAATCAAGGACATGGTTATACATGAACGTGTAGGTTTAAAATCGAGGATATGGTTATACAGTAGAACCTCTGTAAGTTGACCACTCAAGGGACTGTCGCAAAATTTTCAACATATGGAACAAGGCTTCTACTGACACAGGATTTTAATTCTGGGAACTTCATAGACTGCATGTACTTACATGTACTGCATGTACTTACATGTACTGCATGTACCTCCTTGAATATTGCTGCCCAGTATGGAAGCCGTACAGAGTGGGTCAAGTACAGGAAATAGAAATGGTTCAACTTTGAGCTGCCAGGTTTGTCACTGGGAAATTCCAGCGCGACGAGAGCGTCACCTTGATGATCAAGGATCTCCAGTGGGAC
>JAQGAF010005902.1:0-11183 GCA_034687865.1 Kryphioiulus occultus | reverse complement strand
GAGCGCGCAAAAAGGGGGGTCTCAGTCTCGTGCATCTAAACACGAGTTGTTCTGGTCAAGTGGTCCGAGCGTATTACACGCTCCACTGTCCACTATAAATTTATGCATCTATTAAAACGAATGTCCTCTATGGAAATTCCTGCTCAATTTCCATGTATTTCCATTACGATGAATTGCTTTTTTTCTAAAGGGGTGTGAGGGTAGGGTCCGAATGTGGTCATTTTCTACGCTCTCCCTCGTCCGCCTTTATTATAACGGTCACTCATACGATGGGCTTTACATTCGTTACGCCTGGGCGACGCCATATTGGATGGACCGACGCCATCTTGTTTGTTATTAGCCAAAGATTGCGTGGTCGCCATGGAAGGCACCAACAAGCTGAACCATTTATAAGAACACAATTCATGTTGTGTTGGACCCAATTTTTCGTGCACAATATTGACTTTTCAAAGTGCCATCCTCATAGAAACAGCACTTTGGCATGGTGTTAGCGATGATGCTTTTCGTAAATTTCGTTATTAACATTCGTGTACAGCGGACCTTACAAACAATAATAATGTTAATTGCAACAAGTACCGATAGTAGAACTGATCGTGAAAGTGGTAGTACTGATGCGTAGTTTTTGAATACTGATCACTGATGACTATCCGAATTTTTGGATAATTTAATAGTCAATATCGAAATACCTGACGATTATCAGAATTTTAGTGAACCGTATACACCATCAATAATACTGTCAATTTCAGCAAAAACAAACAATAGTACTGGTAGAGTGTGGGGTAATACTGATTGAGAGATGTTTGTGAGAATAATCCGAATTTTTGGATAATTTAAGTATCAATATCGGACTATTGGCAATAATACTGACTGGGGAAGGGGCACTACTGACTCATCGATGTTGAATATTGATCCCTGATGATATTATGCAGGGGGTGCAAAAGAGGTGTTTGCTCCCCCCCCCAGGTATTCGACAATTAAATCCGATTTTTAATCAAAGATAAAATACTGATGCATAATGGCCCTCAGGTATTTCTTTGATATTTATCATTATTATTGACAGTGTAAGGTTCGCTTAAAAATTGCCTTTTCAGCTCACGAAAATTTCAGTATATAACGTACTACACGTCATAACAGCCGAAGTAAGGTCTTACTTACCACCACAACCTATCCTAAGTAGTTTCCGAAAAAATCCCACATACAAAAACCGGATATACTTCGAATACGGAAGCCAGAGATAAAAATCAGCTTCATGTAGCCTCTATAAATGGCCAAAAGCGCGTTAAGGCCATTCAGGATCGTGGTCTAGTCAATAGCGTTTGACGAAGGGGCGTGGCTTGCAGTCGACCTGGTCTTAAATCAATGCTTTGTGCATGGGGTGCATTAGGATTTGAAAAACCCAGGAAAGGGTGATGGCCCCTCGATTTTTCGATGGCAATCATTACCGTTCATCATCTTTCTCGATTTTTATATCCTAGAAAAGCGTCAGTCCTTAAAGCGCAATAACTGTCAGTAATAAAATATTTTAAGTGGATAAACCTAATAACCCCCGCCCCCTTTGAACCCGATCTTAAAGGGGGATGAAGATATAAAAACACGGGCGAGCCGTTCATCAAAAAACCTCAATTAACTTTCGGGTGCTTTTCGACAATTTCAATTTTAATTTAATGAGAACCATCTATTGGTAGGGACAAAAAATCTGCACCCGTTCGCTAAAATTTTAACAAATTGCGTCTCAGCGAGTTAATCTAACGCTAAAACAGGTTGCACCATTCGCAGTTGAAAGCGATATTAATCGCCATATAAATATCACTCAAAACCAACCATCGAAGATTAAATTGCAGGTTAAACGTAAACGCTAGTTATTTCAACGAAGATTAAATTACATCGAATAATGGGTGACATATTGCGTCAAACTTCGGTTAAGGTAATCGACAATTAAATCCGATTTTAATCGAAGATTTAACCAGTTGCAGAAACAATGATTGCAAAGTGGTTGCAGAAAACAGTGATTGCAAAGTGGCTGCAGAAAACAATGATTGCAAAGTGGTTGCAGAAAACAATGACAGCATAATAATTGCATAGTACATGTAGTTGTAGAAAATCTGATGGCAAATTGGCCGCAGAAAACACTGACTGCAAAGTGGTAGCAGAAAAACTGTTTGCAAAGCTGTTGCATGAAAACTGGTTGCAAGGGGGTTGCAGCCTGCAATATCTTGCAAAATGGCTTCAGAAAACAGATTCCAAACTTGTAAAGTGGTTGCAGAAAAGCTGATTGCAAAGTGATTACATGTAAACTTGTTGAAAGTAGTTGCAGAAGACAATGAGCGCAAAGTGGTTGCAGAAAAACCGATAATAATGATTGCATAGTAGTTGCAAAAGAACTGCAAATTTTTTACATAAAAACTGACTGCAAAGTGAATGCAAACCTGGTGCAAACTGACGAAATCATTTTTCAAATAGAACCAGTTTGCAACTAGTTTGGCTGCAGATTGGTCGTAGTTCCAGGGGCACTACTATGATAACTGATTGTTAACTGGTTGTCAAGCTGATGATAAACTAGTTACCATGTGCAATGCTAGTTGATTGCCACCAGATATGCAATCAGTCTTAAACTACTACTGATTGCAAGCTACAAGAATAACATACAAAAATAACAATAAAACTACATGAATTGAAAAATTCCCAATTTGCAATCATTTTTCCATATTCATGTACTTTAAATGTAGTTACATTATCTTCGAAAATGTCTGTGAATTTCATCAAAAAAATTAGGCCACAGTCGTGTCATATTAGGCTGATAGGAAGGGATTATGCTTAAAAAACGGTCATAAAATGAGGATTTTTAAAATGGGTGGGGCATATGGGGAAGGGGGAGGGCAGTATCGAGATTTTTTATTTCTTTCTAAATCTTTTTTTTAGATATTCTGCGGTGCAACGATTTATTCGTTCATTATCAAAGTCAGGCAAGTGTGAAAACGTTTTCGTGTCAAGCCATCTTTCAAGAAGCAGATCGAAATTTTCGAGTACTTGTCACCTCCCGAAATTTCTTCCCATAAATTTATCCCAAACCAGACAGTGGATGGGAGGAGGAGGAGGAAAAGGAGGAATCCTTTGCCCACATCTGCTTTCATCCCTCGAAAATATACAAACGCAAAAATAGGTCCCAAATTTAAAACTGAGAAGGACAGCAAACATATTTCACATTCAAAACCTCAGAGTCTTAAGGCTATGCATAAATAAACGTCCTTTTGATTTCCACTTTTTGATACCCATGCAATACCCAACATGCAGAGAAGTGCTACATAAATAATGTAAATACTATAGGGGATTTCAAATATTACGACATTTTTTCCCAATTTCCAGCAAAATGATGCCATAATTATTGACCGAAATATTTTCGAATTTGAGCCAACCTTTCTTGGAAATTGGATCAGAAATGATGAATTTTTGCTTTTCCTGAAAGTTAGATCAAAAATCATGAAGGTTTATGCATGTATTATTCTAATTCAGGGTTTTCTCGAACATCAAATGTTCAACTTCCCTGACTTTCTCAGGTTTTAAAACAAATTTCCCTGACCTTCCTTGCCACTGAAACTGCAAAAATATGACAATGTAAGGAATGCTATGTTTATTGCAACATAAACATAAGATTAACATATGTTCATTAGAAAAGGGCAAATTTAATTTAGTTTTAAATTGACAATTTCATTATTTTTTCACAGAATTGCTCGTCATCTCTTGATTTTTGTGCTAACCAATAACTAGTTATGAAAATCGGATCATTGATTCGTTGAATTCCCCTCTCTTTTTCAAAGTAAATCAATTTTCCCTAGCCTTTCCAGCCTTTTCAGATCTGGGTAACCCTGCTGTATCAATTCTGAAAATTCCTACACCCCTACAATAACCACGTCTTTTATGAACCCCCACCCCCTTAAATCCATGATTGGGTGAGTTTTTGAACCCCCACCCTTTTAAGTCCATGATTGCGTAACCTGAAAACCCCCACCACTCTTAAATCTATGATAGTATGACTTTTGTTAGACCCTACCCTCCTTAAGTCAATGATTATATGACTTGTAAACCCCTACCCCCTTAAGTCCCTGATTATATGGCTTGTAAACCTCTACCCATTTAAGTCCATGATTGTACGACTTCTGAACCCCCACCCCTTATGTCCATGATTGTAAGACTTGTGAACCCAATCCTTAAGTCTATGACTGTATAGCATGCGAACCCCCACCGTCCTTAAGTCCATGATTGTATGACTTTTGTGAACCCCAGAAAACTTGGACATAGCTTATGCACGATCGAAGTGGTTTGAAACATGGTGATCCAAAACGGCTAGTGGTCAAGTTCTCAAAATCAAGACCAAAACCGATGAGTAGGACAGCGGTCAGCAACTGACCCCAGCACCAAACTCCAAAGCACCAAACAACCAAACTTGTATAAAGTTTATAAACCCGCATTACAGCTAACCTTGGTTCGTTTCCTCGTTTTTATTTCTCCCAATTTCGTTTTTCTTCTATTAAATAACTCTAGTCTTCCCCCTCTCCCTGCACCTCCTCCTTTTATATTTCTTCTGTATATATACAGCTTGGCCATTATAAATATTGTTGGTCATTTGGGCGATTTTTTTTGTTTTTCTTCCTATGCGGCAATCCCGGTCATAATCCGGTGATTTGTATGATAAAAGCAGCCTTTAACGACATGTCCGAAAACAATAGGCCAGTAAGTTTTAAAGCAATTTTCCATTTCGGAGGGTTTTTATTTATTCCTCAGATGGACAGTGACTGGCTGGTGGATGGACAGTTGGCATATTGATAGCGCCATGTCCTGCGTGCGCAAAAATGCGCATTTTGAGTAAACATTTTACGAAAATAAAGGCATTAAGTCGCCATGCACAAATTGCGTCTGGGGAGGGAAAGGGGAAGGCGATGGGACCAAAGTGGACATTGGAAGAATTATGTAAAATATAAAACAAATAGCATGAGGATACCAGTAACATTTGAAATTGCTTGGCAATTCTTACGTATATAATCGAGGGGCCATGGTGACTACTAATTTCTGAAAAAACAATTCACTGAGTTTTCTAAATTTCCCAGGGGGACATTCTAAGTTTTCCAGTTTCAAAAATATATTTTAATGATTAAGCGTGCGCCAAAATTGTATTGAAAACAGTATTTAGTAATAATAATAAGGATAATTTTTTTTTTAAAAACCAGATCACAAATGGAGGGTTTTAGCCAACATGAACAAACAAACGTATCCCAATTATTGATTGATTTTACGAACTATACTTCGAAAAACTACCAGAAATAATGGATTTAGGTAATGATTCTAGAAATGTTTTTTGGAAATAATAATAATAATAATAATAATGAAAGAAATTTTTGCGGGATTTTTTTATGTAAAAACTAGATCACCGATAATGCACTTTTAGACAGTTTTGAAAATTTCAGAAATATTAATTTTGACCGAAAATACCTACGTAGACGAAACTCGAATAAAAAAAATTACCAGAAAGAACGGATTTTACGCGTAATCACTCGAAGACTTTTTCCAGAAATATTAATATCAAAGGCAACACTGACGGCAATTTTAATTTTTTTTAGAACTAAACCACCAAAAAGTAAGAAAAATTTAGGATCGTCGCGGGCTAAATTTTTTAGAAAAACTTAATCGCAAATGCTGAATTTTAGGAAAATGGCAGACTTGATTATCGTGCCAATCATTTTTGTGCTGATTTCTCAGAATTATAACGAACAAACACAAAATACAATTTCGATACTGAGAAATTACAGGTTTCAATTCAAAATCCCCTGAGTTTTCCTGGTATTCCAGGTTGGTAGTCACCATGACAACGTTGTGCCATTGAGCACAGATGGCGCTGCTCGCCCTTCCTTTACCTCCCACCATGAAAAGCTCGACTTATCTTCAATATGTCATCTTCGGGGTTGACTTTACGCTTGGCTAATGGACGTGCACGAAAGCAGACGGGTCAAAACGGAGGAAATTAAGACGAGGAATGGGGGGAAGGGTTAAGACAAAAGGCAATGAATGAACAACGAAATGAAGACGACGCAGAATTTCTGAGGGGAACCGGAAGTGGGCTTATTCTCCACTCTGTTACTGTCAATATATACGTTCGTCCAAAACCCTATCACTGCTACAGTACATTAGACTAATAAACCTCCATTAACCTGATATTCAATAATTTTTGCATCGGTTTATATACCAGAACCTGTCAAAGGGAATACTTTCTAAAGCAATATCCCCTCTAAATAAACTAATGCCAGATGCCTAGAATCAGTATAAACAAATACTATCCAAAGCAATATCCTCTCAAAAATAATGTCAGGTATTTAAACCTTCTAACGTGATATCCTCTCTAAACTGATGTCAGTTGCCTAGAACCTATCTAAACAATTACTGTCCAAAATAAAATCATCTTTAAACTAATATCAGGTGCATAGAGTGTCTAAACAAACACTGTCTAAAATAACATAATGTAAACTAAAGTTAGGTGCCTACAATCTGTCTAAACTGACTAAACATATACTGCATGAAGTAATATCCTCTCTAAATCAATGTCAACTGCAGGTCCCGACGTGGGACCCACATAAAATCTAATATCCCTCTATAAACTGATATTAAATTTTGTGTTGGTTATTATCAGTCCCGCAACTTTGGCGAACCAATACTACAGTTTCTAATGCTCTAAACAGATATCCAGCTCAGGTCCCGAGTGTATTACATGTAGTTTAGACATTGAGGCAACAGTCTTAATCCTTATCTTAATATTTATCCCAATATTAAGATTAGTCGATGATTAGAAAACGATGGTTTGAAGATAACGGTCCGTTAAATTTAACATGTGTTTAACTGGCGATTAAAGTAGCCCATTAAGCGACCTTCCCCAGATGTCCAGCAACGGCCTTTTCCCCTTCCTCGCTTGACCCTCCCCGATGTCCGGCCGGCCTTTATTGCATTTTTTTTCTCGATTTGATTTATGCAACATCATTTAGGGAGACATGGACAAGACTGCTTTTTTTCTCCTTTTTCTTTTTCTTATATTTTCCCTCGTATTTCTAGCCTAATGCCATATGCGCTCGCCTTATTCCGATCGCTTATTTTCAAAGTTTTTATCACTCATAAATCTGTCCACGGCTTCTCCATCTCAAACATTTAAGGTTCTCCTCCTCCTCCTCCTTGCCCCACCATACGCATTTACATCCCTTCCCAATTTCCTTTACTTTACCAAAATAAAGAATAAAACTTCATAAAGTTGAGGTTATTTCGTTAATTCATCTCGTGGAAACTATTAAATTCAATAAGCTTATGTTCATTGTGTTTCTTGTATAACTGCGTTCAGACCAAATGCTCATCCTTGACGTGGTGCAATCACTCAAAGCACGATAGCCAGCAGTGATTGCATTACTCGGGCGCTGTGACGTCACGACTCTAGAACCTGTGTAACCTAATTTAAATAGAACAGTGAACAATATTGTTTGGATAAATTTATCTTAGTACAACAACAATTGGCTCAAATGCTGTATGGTAACTACCAAGCAGGAAAACCTGGAAACCTCAGGGAATTTTATTTTCAACCTGGAAAATTCAGGGAATATTCAATCGAAACCTGAAATTTTTTAGTATCAAAATTGTACTTTGTGTTTTTCAATTGTAATTCTGAGAAATCAGCACAAAAATAATTGGCACGATCATCGATTCTACCATTCCCCTAAAATTCAGCATTCGCTATTGTTTTCTAAAAATTGTCCCTGTAGCGCCCCTAAATTTATCCTACTTTATGCTTATTGGTGATTTAGTTTTAAAAAATTTTAAATTTCCGTCAGTGTTGCCTTCGTTATTAGTATTACTGGAAAACGTTTTCGTGAGATTATACCTAAAATCCGTTATTTCTGGTAATTTTTATTGAAGTTTCGTCAATGGAGTTAATTTCTGTCAATATAATTTCTGAAATTTTCAAAATGGTCTATTACTGCATTATTGGTGGTTAATTTTTATAAAAAATCCCTCAAAATTTCTTTCATTATTATGATTATTTTAAAAAAACATTTCGAGGAAAATAAACCTAAAATCCATTATTTCTGGTAGTTTTTCGAGTTTGGGATACGTTTATTTTTAAATAGCTAAACCTTACAAGTAGGCAAAACAACTGGCAAACTGAGAGTAAAATCAAGCTTAGGGCCTCTCTTCTATACGAGTTTAGTCAATTCGCCCTGAATTGATGTCGTCACACGTGAAAGGGCATTATTTTTTTAATCGACCGTTAAGTCATCGATGTGGGGAAAATGGCGGCGTTTCGTCGAACTTTACGATCCTATTTAGGATAAGGAATGGCGGTGATTAAAACGTCCAATCAACTCGCACCAAAATTCATATATCGTTTTTTCTTCTTCTTCAAAGCCTTTAACCAAAGCGCCACCGCCTTCACTGCTGCTGCGAATTTATGACCATCAAAAACGATTTAAAAAAGCAAATCCGTGTCTAAAGATGACGTAGTCCCAAGTGCGGCGATTGTCCAAGGGGTCATCCATAAAGGACGTCCAGCGGAGGCGTTCAAGGAAAGAGGAGTTGAGGAATGAGAAATTGTGGATGATGAGTGAGATGAGAGTAGTGAATAATTGATTATAATTCTGTTTCACAAACATATCAACCACAACCCTCAAAAATATGTGAGGTTTGGAGAATTGAGGCTTGTATCCTATTTCACAAACTTTGAAGACTGTGAGGGTTTGATGAATCTGAAGGATATAGCTGTGAGGAATTATTGAATCTGAATGACAGAGCTGTGAGAGAACTGTGAGAATTTGATGATTTCATGTTCCATAAAATTATGTGAGGAGTTTGGGTGTGAAGAATGAAGAACTTGATGAATTTGAGGGTAGAAACCCAAGTTGGGTTTCATAAAAAAATGCATGCTGATAAAATAAACTCAAACTACACGTGATTATTCTGTAGGATAATTTAAAAATCCTCGGTACAGTTGAAACATTGAGATAAACATTCAACAATATACAATGTATGTTACTCCTCATTCCTCAAAACAATTATGAAATAGGGCCTAACCAAGTTTCTATCCCTAAATTCATCAAGCTCTTCATTCTTCACTACCCGCTCCTCAAATATATTTATGAAACATGGAATCCTCAATTCTTCATAGCTATCCCTCAGATTCATCAATTCTTTACACACCTCAAGTTTTATGAAATAGGGCCCAAATCAGGAAATAAACTATAGTAGGCCTACAGTTTTTCCTGCATTGTTTGTATGCAACGCCAAGGGTCTCATTTCAGTGGTCATTAATCGTCGTAAACGAGTTTTCGACTGTTTTCTGATCAACTGGCTTCCGATCAACACAAATAGGAAAAACGATGCTGTGATTGTAATCGTATCCTAATTTTATTTAAGAGTTCCAGATAGCCAAAGGAAGAAAAAAACACCAACAAAATTTTGCAAATTGGTTCCCTTCAGAAAAGGACAGTGCTATAATATGGTGTTTTTGATGGCACGACTTGACCGCTACGAGCACTTCATTATCTCATCAATTAATCCGCGATCGTGAAGCAATTAATCCCGCAGGAATTACGAGCGGATGAAAACCGAGGACGAATTAAAAGGGGACAAACGCCTGTCGAATGCTTATTGCGGTTAATCGAGTCCTGGAAGAACAGCATTCAAGCTCATTAACTCACGGTTACGATGCGCCAAAACGCTGATTAACTTCGTCGAAGATCAAGGAATGGTCGAAAATCGACGAAAGTTTAAAAAACGCATTGATTCAAACCATTTTAAAGTGTTGACTACACATTATGTTACATTAGATTAGACATTATAGCCACTGTTCAAGCATTACGTCATGATAACATCGTCAATTTCATACATTTCACCCACCCCCTCCCCCAAGTTCTGACATATCATTGACCAAAAATTGTCGAATGGAGCTAAGTTTTTATCAAAATTAGATAAAAAATGAGTTTTAATGGTAAAATCACATCATAAAAACTGGACACATATTGCTATTTAAAAAATCATCACTCTGCACTTTGGCTGGGCATTTGGCCTCATCCTTGACCAAATAATTTTGAAATGAGCGAAATTTGTATAAAAATGCTATCAAATATGTGGCTTTTAATTACTGCGGTCAAAAAATATGGCGCTTCATAACAAAATGATAACACAATGAATACAAAATTAGCCGCTAAATACTTTCATAGCGAAATTTTAAGCCAAACTGGATTGTTGAAGAATGGATTTTAACCCAAATTTTTATTTAAAAATCATTAACCGCATTTGGCTGACTCCCAATCCCTTTATAGATGTACTCACATCATCATTGACCAAATACTTTTGAAATGAGCAAAATTTGTATCAAAATGCTATCAATAAGTGTTGCTTTTAATCGAACAAAGGCTCGCTTTAAACAAAATAACAATAAAATAAATAAAAACGCCGTCTTGAGTAAGAAATTGAGTAAAAAAGGAAACCGTCATAGGCTTGACAAAATTTTATTAGCAAACTTGGATGGTTGAATGATGGATTTTAACCCAACTTTTTTATTTAAGAAACCATTTCATTTTGCAATGAGTGAAAATTTTACCAAAATGCTATCAAATGTGTTTCAAATCAGACAAAAACAAAATTAATGCGTGCAGCCAAATTTAATATCCTTAAATATGATACAACTAAAAATAATTTTATAAATGTTTTAAGTTCTTATTTTAACCTTTCATATACTGTATTCACATTAATTTGGGCCACCCAATATAATCATTATTTTTCAAAAAAAAAAAAGGCATTCATTGCAACCACGCATATACATAGCTGATCAAAAGTCGAACACCAATCTTCAAAATGGCCAATTTCGAGGAGACAAAATCATTTTCACCACCGATAAACACCGTCCAAATAACCGAAAATTGGCTCCGAATTTTCCGCCCAATTTACTGGGCATAACTTAAAGCGACACAACAACAAAAAAACCGCCCACCCCGCCCCTTACACACACAAAAAGCGAAATAATAATATTATCGCAGTGGTGTTAGCTTCCCAATGGCAATTCGATTTGGGGTCCTATTATTGGACATAATTAGCCGCAATTTGGCCCATGCAGTTTCTAATCCATGGTGGCATTGATGGGAACAACAATGCCCCCCCCT
>JAQGAF010005901.1:0-11183 GCA_034687865.1 Kryphioiulus occultus | reverse complement strand
CTCTAAGGTCAAAGGTCACTTGACCATTGGATTGCGCACTGTTACGGTTTACATTTAATAAATAATCAATGAAATGACCTCCCTCATTATTCTGAATCACCCGGTATATTAATGTCACAATCTACATGTATTTTGAAATACATTTCAAAATGCATTGCATATTATGTATTTTGAAATGCATTTCTTTTCCATGTGGGATGCTGACACTACCGGTATATTGACATCTTCAGAACATTCCAAATTGGGTAATTACATGTATACATGTACTTGCAATGCAATCTTACCACCAGTGTTCGAAATGTTGACGAACACACCGAGGCCCATGAGGGCATTGATACGTCGCTTTAGCCCTCGTTCTACGTGGTCTCGCTCTTGGTCGCACCACTCCACTTCCTCCCACTGGCGGAACATCTGGGCAAATTTGCTTTCGTCCAAGCACCTGTGGACACAGGCAATGGCCACACAACAGCACTGTGTCTGCCAGAACGTATAGACAAATTGGTTGAGAGTGAATGGATCAAATCGTCCAAGGACAGCCACGGGCAAGAAGATGAACGGGATGGACGTCACATGGATGGCGATGCAGAGGGTGCTGTAGATCCTCCAGAAAGTCTCGTTCTTCCAATGGGACGCTACCTGCTTCCGCTTCCCGGAACTTCTCTGTGGAGAGACAACAAAGAAGATGCCGAAGAATCGCATGTACCAGAGAAAGCCCTTCAGGATCTTGTAGAGCCGACCCTCCCGGATATCATGCCCTCGTTCGTTTCCGGTTCTGTCAAGTTTGGCCACACTTGCAAAAATTCCTCTGTGACAACGGCATTCGTTTTGCCCAAACATGGCTTGCACCTTTGAGGTCTGCATGGCCTTTCTATCAGAACAGTTGTCGACAAATGACATCTTTTTACAAGAAAATTCTTATTTGTGGCAAACTAATCATAGTAGAAAAACGATGTTCAGTATAATTCGTCTATGTGAACTAATGAATTCTGAAATTGCATGCTCGTTGCCAATTACAGAAATTTGAATTTAAGATCCTGCTGTAATAACATCAAGAAGAGTAATTCTAGTATCTCAAGAGTTTGACAAGTAGTGGCAAAAAATGTCTTTCATGGGCAGTGAGTTGCCTTGCTGCAGACTTTTGGTAACCCTCATAAGCTTATAAGATACTTTGAAACAAGTTGATATATGTATACAGGGTGTTCTGTTTATTGTCAGTGCCCAACGAAATAAATGTTTAGTCAGTGCCAACGAAATAAAATTATATCTTTTAATGCGGTAAGAGATACAATGATAGTTGTTGAAGGTAACTTTTAGAGTCGACCGTGGGCTATTCGGAAACCATATTTGCCGTGACCTTGAATGTCCCGTTCAAGGGCATCCATGCATGTGTCATGATGGTCACTCGCGGAAAAAAATTCTAGCTCGCTGTGACTCGTTCAGAAAATTTTGAAACCTACTTAATTAGATTAATTAGGCATCGCTCTACAACTTTCTAATTCACACTAGGATCCTATCTGTAGCGGCTTCTGATAAATTTGCAAAAAAACACGGAACGGGCAAATATGGTTTCCGGATAGCCCGTGGTCGACTCTAAAAGTTACCTTCAAAAACTATAATTGTATCTCTTACCGTATTGAATATACAGTGTACATGTATAATTTTATTTCTTTGGGAACTGAATAAACAGAACACCCTGTTGTGTATGCCTGAATATTGCTGGATTAATTTACTGTATGCTTAAGTTCATCGTCTATTTTGAGAAAATCGTTTTAAAGCAATTTTATTATGAAAATCCATCACAGGCATGCACATTATGTCTCGGCCTCGCAAATATGTTCAATATGGCAACAAGTAGGTCAAACGTGTTTTTACAGTAAACATATGAGAGTCACATTTTTGGTGCGTGCGAATCTAAATTTTTAACCGATGAAGATCGGACAGAAGTCAATTAGAAAGTTGTAGAGCATCTAGTAATTAGTGTATTGTGTAAATTTGAAAAATGCATTTATCAATTGCAAAGTTGCAACTTTATTTTACGTATATATGCAGCACTGCATTAATACAATAGTGTAGTAAACGCAATTTTACATTGGAAGGGGCAATTGGCCCTTAGTGCTTTTTATGACAAACTATACCAAATGTACGCAAGTCAGACGTGTCGAAACCTTTTTTTAACTAATATACATATACTGTAGGAAGTGAATGTTTCTTATGCTACTACAAATTTTTAACTAGAATTTTTAAATATGGTGAAAATATTCGAAATTTTCTTATTTCGCTCCAAACTAATTTTTCCTCAACATTCATGGTGGGTCTGGATTTCCCACCCGATATAGTTTTGTGCTAAAGAGTTCAAATATCAGACACCAATTCACAAGGCGAAATTGAAATTGAAATTATTTTATCAAAGGCTTAACCAGTTACATGCATAGGACCTTGAAAACTACACAGTATTTTATCTGGCAAACATTAATGACATTAGGAGTAATGTAAACTGCTCCAACTTGCAAAAGCATCAAGTTACATACACCATTTGTTTATTATTTATTGATCTATCAATAACGATTGGTTTTAAGAGCGAAGGAACCTTGAATTATGAAGAATTATTGGATTTCGGAAAGGTAGTTCAGATAATTAGTTCAGGAAATGCTATAATGGGCAATTAACCTCCAACTGATTTTTCCTCAACATTCATGGTGGGTCTGGATTCCCCACCCGATATAGTTTTATGCTAAAGTGTTCAAATATCAGTCACCGATTCACAATGCGAAATCGAAATTGAAATTATTTTTTCAAAGGCTTAACCAGTTACATGTATTGGTCCTTGAAAACTATACAGTATTTTATCTGGCAAACATTAATGACATAAGGAGTAATGTAAACAGCTCCAACTTGCAAAAGCATCAAGTTACGTATACCCTTTCTTTATTATTTATTTATCTATCAATAACGATTGGTTTTAAGAGCGAAGGAACCTTGAATTACGAAGAATTATTGGATTTCGGAAAGGTAGTTCAGATAATTAGTTCAGGAAATGCTATAATGGGCAATTAACTTCCTGGAAAGTTATTTAACATTTATGAAACACGATAAAATGTGCATCGATCTGGCGTTGTTAAACGGCTATTTCCGAGAATGAAATTGGTATAAATTAACTTTTCAGCAAGATGGGTCGTCATATGGTTGATAGGTAACCGAAATTGTCAAGTTCAATTTTTTAAATATTTGCAGACATAATTGAAGTGGGAAAAGAGGGAACCATGAATATTATAGAATATATCACATTTCGTTTTTTCCCAAATATTCTGTTGAAATCGCTATGTTACTAATACACTTACGAGCAAAAAATTCGAGCCACCTGCAAGAATCAAGTAAAAAAAAATGTGTTTTTCTCAGAAACCAAATGTCGGATTTAACATCGGAAAAATGTGTTTTGTAGACAATTTATTCCTCTTTATAATTCGCCTAGTGTGAAAATGATTTCTGCTGAGTTTCTCTGGAGAGTAGCTGTACAACTTGTGCGGCTACTTTTGATGTAGGGTGGTCATTTTATCGAGAAGCCATAAATTAACAATATGTCTGTATGTGTGTTAATTAAGCTCTGATAATCAAATTTCATTCAGAAACACGTTTATAGCAACAGGGGTATGTATTAAGTTCGACATTTTACGCCTCAAATATGCATATTGATTTTTATGCAAATTAGGCGAATTATAAGAGGAATAATTTGTCTAAAAAACTTTTTTCCGATATTAAATCGGATATTTGGTTTCTGAGAAAACCACATTTTTACTCGATTCTTGTAAGTGTACATGTCTTTGAAGCTTTTACACACGTGTTATACAACTGTTCATCGTTTATCAAATCCTCAAGGTCCTATAAGATCTGTGCGGGAGAAGCGGGGGCAAGCTTTATTTAGAATTTTCTGCACAACGATTGCTGGGGGACATTGGCTTTTATTGGTCAGGAAAGAGAAATCATATCATCCAATGTGTTAACTATAGCTAATAAAAGAAGAAATACATTTATTTAGTAATCGTTTAAGTGAGTATTTTCCTTAATAAACTATATGCTGGAAAATGGCTGTTTTTTATTATGAGTACTCTTAGTTACGAATGTATTAATAATTTGCTGTATGTACATGTATAAATGGCATGTGTGGTCATACAATAAATGCCATATACAGTAATATATTAAAACTTAAAAGTATATGGCTACATGTATATTCACCTTTTTTGTGTTTTGTTGATGTATGGTGAAGAGGGGCCCAAAGGCTGCTTCTTCAGGGCCATTAAAACATTCTTATACAGCCTTATTTGGCGTGTAAGAGTAGTTTTATGAGTAAACAATGCATGGAACTAAAACACTGTACAGATATAGCAAGAAATGTGTAACACTTATTCTATATACCGGTATATTCATGATTCCCTCTTTTCCCACATAAAGTATGTCTGCATACATTTAAAAAATTGAACTTGACAATTTTAGTAACCTAACAACCTTGTGACGATCCATCTCATTGAAAAGTTAATTTGTATTATTTTCATTCTTTGAAAGCGCCATTCAATAACATAGTGAGTAAAAACTTGAAAATGACGACAAGGACAGATGCACATTTTAGCACGTTTCATAAATATTAAATAACTTTCCAGGAAGTTAATTGCCCATTACAGCATTTATCTTGACTACTTTTCGGAAATCCAATAATTTCTTATAGTTCAAGGCTGTTTCACTCTTAAACCCCATCGTTCATGATAGCTAAATAAATAATAAACAAAGGGTGTACATGTACATGTATATGTGAGTTGCTGTTTTTACAAGTTGGAATTGTTTACTCCATATGTCATTACTGTTTGCAAGATAAAGTATGCTTTGGTTTTAACCGCATTAACTGTTGAAGCTTTTTGATTTTAATTTTAATTCCCAATTGTAATTATGCCTGCATGTGTAATATTTAAATCTTTTCAAACAAAACAATGAGGGGCGGGGAATCCATACCCCATACGCCTTACACTTTCGAGCAAAAAGTAGTTTGAAACGAAATATGGAAATTTAGAATGTGAAAATTCTACTTAAGCATTGTAGTAAAATGAGAAACAACAGCTTCCTACAGTATGTACATTTGTGGAATTTGTCATGAGAAGCATTAAGGGCTAATACCCTTACAAATGTAAAATTTCGTTTTCTACACCACGGCGACTTGATTATTTGATTATTGAAAAAGTAACTAATTTTGGAACTAATTGTATTTTTTGATATGTTAAAATCAACAAAAATTTAAGCTAGGTCCACTTAAGTTATTCTTTCCAATAATGGTAAAATAAACACATGTTAAATTTTGTTATTGGATTCATTATTGTTTCCATAAAATTCAGATGAGCTGTGTTTGGTAATGTGGGAAGTAACTTTGTTAAACTTCGTTGAATACTCTCTTTATATGTGTTTACATGTCAGTGGCATACTGTGACCATAATGACAAACTGCCTTTATGGACCATAGCTAGATGACAATTATTAATTGAAATGGAGCAGATTTTCAGGGCAGAACCGCATCAGACATCATGTACTGATAGAAATAGAAAATCTGCATGTGCCTGATATAATTTTTACAACAATTAAAACATGTTATCGCGCTGCCACACAGTAACACTGGGAAATGTATTTCATAAAACCATAATAATATTGTAATATAACAAATTAGTTTTTAACTCTGTTGGGCAACTTGTTATACATGTTTAACGCCCACAAGATTACATAGCTCATCATTACTAGATGTCAAATAACATTTTTTTCTCATTTTCAAACAAGTTGTATAACTGTGCTATATAACACGTTTTGTGTATAGTGTACAAGCACCTTTTATAATTTAGCATTTGTTAAACATACCCCCATAAAAGCAATCTGCAAATGCCGATGGCATCATCCACATTCCGTCAGCTTGCAATTAGACCACTTTAATTCACCGTTAATTATTTTTTGCTGGTGATAATTAATTGGCATCACTTTTTCCTTAAATGACCGCGGAGTCCATTCTCCATCAATTGACACCATCAATTAAAAGTTAAAATACAATATAAATAGGAGTGTTTCGTTTGATGGTTGATTACTGAGCCCCAATCAGCCATGTTTGCCCACAAGGTGAAGTCACTGCGTCCCGCAGACGAGTGCCGCTGCCACGAGAACATTTTCAGCCACGATATCTTGCTTGACTACCGTAAGCGGAAGGACACCGTGGACGTGTACGACACCCGGCTCTACAACATCCTGCGCCCTTTCCTGTGGTACATGAGGTTGAACGGGTTGTTCTTCGTCTACAACCACCCGGCTTCCTACAAACCGCAACCGGGCTTCACCCGCAAGTTCCGGGAAGGCGACCGGATGTGGAAGGTGAACAGCGTGGCCTGCTTCTTGTTGCACTTCTTCTCTGTTCCCTTCTACATCCTACCGGTGCTTGTCATCGGTAAGTTCGACCCGTTCACCCTCAACCACTTCCTGTTCTCCTTCTGGGAGTCGCAGTGCAGCTGCGTTACCATGGCCTGCTACAGCATGAGCCGGCACCCCCGGAAGTTCTCCCTGCTCTGCGAGAACTGGGAACAGATTGTGTGGTGCGAGCATGAGCGCCGTAAGGTGGAGAAGGCGTTCTCCAGGCGTACCAAGAAGCTTCTGGCTTTCGGGCTGGTAGTTAACATTCTGAACACCACTGGTAAGTAACCATCCATCAAGCGACATTCCCCTCCTACAGTGCAATGGGTATATGGTTCGATTCCTCGGATGGAATCCTTATTGTGGTTTCCCGCAAGCCTGTCACCCATGCAAAGGCCGGGACAATGCCCCGAAATCGGCCACGGCCATTAGTTTTTCTTGCAATTGCCACTATTTTGGGTTTAATTAAGTTTATACACATGCCAGGGTATTTATTGGCTAGATCTTCCATGACATTGTATAACTAATGCTCACGGGGTAACCCTGGTGAAAAAAGTAAATTTGGACAGTACAGTACACTGTATATCATATATACTACCGGGACAATGCCTCAAAATCGGCCACGGCCATTAATTCTTCTTGCAATTGCCACTATTTTGGGTTTAATTAAGTTTAAACATATGTCAGGGTATTCATAGGCTAGCTCCTCCATGACATTGTATAACTGATGCTAACGGGGTAACCCTGGTGAAAAGGGTAAATTTGGAGCATACAGTATATCATACTACTACAGTATACTACCGGGATATGGCCATATCAAATTTAGTTCCAGAGGCTGAGCTTTGCTCGTTAAGAGAGGGTTAAGATCATAAAAAAGTTAACAACTTACAGGTTATGTTCAGGATGTCATATTGCAAATGCCATTACATTTCAATACATTTTTCAAGACTTAAAAATTTGACATTGCATACAGAATATGGGGCAGTTTAAGTTTTGTCATCACTAAATTGTGATTTTCAGAAACATCCTTTGTCACAGTGATGATACAGTATGATCATTGGCCAAAAATGCTTTAGGCGAAATTTTTTGCAAAATGGGTTGACTAATGATGAATTTTAATCCGAATTTTTATTAATTATTCTGTGAATCACCCAAGGGCTACATTCCTTTGACCCTTTAATGTCAATTTTATCACCTGAATTTCATTTCTTGAGTTTTATTAATAATAATAATAACAACTTTATTCCATAGTAGGGAAAGGTATAGTGTGGATTCCAGGCTTCTGAACTAACATTACGAAAATTACAATATAATTATTAATTTCATCATATTATTTGTTCCCTTAATTGTTTGGTACTGCTTTTATCTTTGTATCGCAGGGACTCCTCATTGTAAACATTGTGTTTAAATATCTCGTTTGTGGTCTTGTTTTTCCCAAAAAATTCGCCTATGATGTGTCTAAATTAATGCCATTAATACACAGTAAAACTCCTCTAGCTGGACATCTCTATAAGTGGAAAAGTCCATCACGTGGGACAATTTTTCTTTGCGCCAAATATGTCTCATAGAATTAACATTAGGGGCAACCCCGCTAAGTGGGAACAGTGTTTCAAGTACCAGCAACTAGAAAACCCTCCTTGAATTTGTGGGACGATTTTTTTTGCCAAATGGGCACTCCTTAGCCCATTGAAACAGGTTTCTAGCTGCATTACAGTTGCATGTGATAAAAACCAAATGAATTAGATGAGAATTCACGATGACCCTGTGACTAAAGTGGTTTTTGATAGTCAATATAATTTTTCCACCCTTGTGGAGAGAACCCCTTCCAATCTGGCAATTGAAACTTTATTGTTCTAACGTACGAAATTGCTAACATATCAGCCTGCATAAAGAGAATTCATTTATCTCATATAAAATTCTGTGTCTAAATACATTAAAACTGGCGATATGTAGTGTACATGTACATTGTACTATCTCATATTTGTAATACACATAGAAAACTCTAACTGGGACACTTAGAAAGCACCTTCTATAGCTGTCCCACATGGAGAGGTTTCACTATTTACCTGTATTTGTAAACTCACATTGATGTTTTAACCACTTCAATCATTTATCAAAACCTTGTACCTTTGTTCCTAGGCTGGTGTTTGATGATTTATGGAGGGAAACCTGGCTACTTTCCTGACAGCTTCCAAAAAGCCATGAATCCACTTGTATCCTCAATGATGCAAGTCAACTATTGTGTCTCCCATCTCATCGGCACATGTGCCTGGTCTCTGCCCTACTTCTTGTATGCTAACTTGGTCTTGAGTTTGCGTGATGCCTTGACCCTTTCCAATGCTGTCATGGACAAGGCCCTGAAGAACAATAATGGATTGAAGATACCAAATCCTTCTAACTTCATCTTGCGTTTTCAGCACAATGTCAAGGTTATCGAGGCACTCAGCTCCTCCTTCGGGATCAAACTGCTCCTGAAGGTTATCATGGACATGCTGATCACATGTCTGAACACGTATTTACTGCTCTTCGTCTGCTACGACTTTGAGACCAAGATGCTGCAGGTGTTCTGGACAGCGGTCGATTTGTCAGTGCTGACCTACCTTTCACATATTTCGTCGCAAATTAATGCCCTGGTGAGAGGTGGAATGTGTTAATTGCAAATGCAATGCCTGCAGGAACCATTCTTATATTGTTACATACTTAACTTATACACACGTCCATAGTGGATGAAACCTCCCTTTAAAAAAAATGACAAAGTATTCTAACGTTGCTAGTAGGTAGGGTTCCATTTTTTTTGGTATCAGATACTTCTGAGCGGGTGCAAGGAATGCCTACCTGTATCATGTCTGTACACCGTTTTGGAAACCTATGAAATACATTGAATATAAAGAAAACCTTTCAACAATCAATAATGAAACCTTAAAGAAACCATCATATTTCTTTTTACAAGATTGTAAATTGTATATACAAATAATACACCACAAAAATTCCTTGATACGTACTAGATACTA
This sequence comes from Kryphioiulus occultus, assembly GCA_034687865.1. Classification (NCBI taxonomy): domain Eukaryota; kingdom Metazoa; phylum Arthropoda; class Diplopoda; order Julida; family Julidae; genus Kryphioiulus; species Kryphioiulus occultus. The sequence continues at coordinate 1,750 of JAQGAF010005901.1, read as the reverse complement.
GAAATGAACTAAAATCATACTTACAATTTTAGTAAGGACTCACTATCCATTGTAAATGGGCTACTGGTTTATTATGGAACTACATGTATAATGCAGTTTTCTTCTTGATTTCAATAACGTTCACTAAAACTCATCATATTTTTTTCTGATAATGTGCAAAATGTTTGTTTCTACAATCCTGATATGGTTCATTATTTCTTATAGGCAACAGATGGATATTATAAAATCTGTCATTTGAGTTTTAAAGATGCAAGAGGAGAAATATTTCAAGTGAGTATTACATGGTCACTGGTGCGTATTGTTGTCAAAGTTCAATGAACTGAACACAACTTCCTTAGTATGCAAATTACTGTTTCCGGATGACTGGACCAACAATAGGCCTGTCCATGGCTGGATTTTCTGTTCTTACCAAAGGAACAATGGGAGCTGTAAGTACATGTGTATATGTGAACTTGCATGCAGATTTCTCACAATGCCAAAAGCTACTTATAACTTTCTTTTTATTTTTGTCAATTTTTGCTAGCTCATTGGGACATATATGTCGTATTTCTTTCTCATTGGACAATTTCAGCAACCTCTGCCTTGCGATGAACTTGCTAATGTCACTGTCTCTCTAAATGGCTCAGATTTTATGCAATAAATAAATGTACTGTAGACTTATGGAAAACATACCCAACTTCTGCAAATTTCTTTTAGAAAATAATTGCAATTATAACATAACAGTGTAATTTTTATGAAGTTGTTAGTTTTCTGCGTGTATTTTTTTCTGGTTTTAATTCAGGTAGTCGAAAATATGAACACCTTTAACACTGAATAAACTTAGATATTGTCTCTTGCTGCTTCAAATGTGCACACAACATTACTAATGTTTATGATTGAAAACCTAAGGTTAGAAATATGCACTTGCCAAGTGTTTGAACTTTGTATTGGTAAAAACGCATTTTTCTCTAATGGGATGATGTGGCTTGTGACCCTTCATTATAAGCCCTCAGAGTGCCAAGTAGTTTTGGGAAGACAACAGTTGGCACAAGGTCTTAAAATGATGGCTTTAAACACATGTTATGAAAAGTGGCTTGTGAATACATATATTAATAAGTATGAAAACATTGCACACATATATTTGAATATCTTTCAGTGATAAGGAAGTATATATATTCCTTAATATGTTTTTAGAAAATGTTAGACTGAGACTGAGTTCCCATCATTATTGCCATTTCGGTAAATAATTTACTTTATTAAACCACACTATTGTTAATTTGGTCATATACTGACTGCATGTAGTATACTGTGTTGAATTGAATTGATGATACCGTCGAACATAGCATAGTCCAGTGCAATATTTTATCGATTTTCTTACCAAAGGAATCATGGGAGCTGTAAGTACACTTGCACTTGCATGCAGATTACTCATAATGCCTAACGATTTTCAATAAAATTTTACACAGATCGCACTAATTATCCATTATTTGTGATCTGGTAAATGAATCGAAGTTCTTAATTGCATTCAGTACATTTTAATAGGGATCTAACATCATTTTTTCCACTGAACTTTGCATAATTTGGTGAAAAATTGGTTGCCAACCACAGTTTTTACGTTGGAAAACATTTGTTTGCCCGCCTTCGGTTCCCTTCTGGTCGCTGGTCAGCCCCTTACACTGGCTGGCGTGCTGGGGGTGGATGGGCACCTGCCTGTTTCTGCCCTCTTCTCTTTTCTTCAGGTGTGCGGCTTCCTGAACTCTTTTTAGCCTCT
>JAQGAF010005900.1:0-11186 GCA_034687865.1 Kryphioiulus occultus | reverse complement strand
GAAATATATTCAGCATATACATATATTATACATCGTATTTATTTTACATTTTGTCTATGGATTCTATATAATAATTATATTATCCATATATGAAATCAGGAAAATTTTGGTATATTTTCAATATATGGATAATATATCCAAAAAATATATTCTTAATAGATATTTTTTCCATATGGGTGATGCTTCTGTATCTTGCACTTTTCGTGTTGTTACTGCACACTTAGTGCATTCTGAAGTTTATTAGTTAATTGGTTTTTACCAATATTGAACATGCAATCAGTGTAACAATCGTGTAAAACGGTGTTGAAATATTTTCTGTTTCACCTACGTTTTTCTATATACAGTATGCAGTATATAGTTTAAAAACGTTTTCCTCAGAGCACAATTAAAATAACATATTTTTCAGATTAAATTCTCGTTGAAACTGGGGTTAGATGAAGATGGTCATCAAGAAAAATTTACCCAAGTAAAATTATACGAAAATTTATGTTGCACCACAATAATTTCAAACCAACAAGACGATTTTCCAGTTTTAAAAGTCAATTACTTTCAGGTACACCATCAATACTTGCTCTACTTAAAGGAATTCCGTATTGTCAATCAGGCAGCAATGACCTTTGAGGGTACTACTCCTATTTCAAAAAGTGACATATTCAAGGTAAGGAATTTACAACAAAAAATAAGCATTATAGGGAGACTGCATATGAAAAATCATATGCAGTGTCTTTACTTCTTGATATAAAAATATCATTTAATAAGAACGAGATATAATCTGAGATAGCCCAATCACAAACTCAAAATACTACATATAACAATTTGGATATTTTTATTAGATTACTGGTGCAATTCTGACGTACAATCTAATTCTGGTACAGCAGTTAGCCAAACTCACACCCGTGGCTCAATCAACTCCAGCAAATTCAACACTGTGAAACAAACTGTAAGCTTAAACCTAGCTATGCGTTTGATTCATCCTCTTTAATTGTCATTAATTATGATTCCTAAATGTAGTTATCAAAAGAGTTCATTGTGTAAATGTCTTTGACCTAACCCATAAGAAAAAAAGATATATTGAGAATGTATTTTTTTTAATATTATCCATATATTGAATATATACCAAAATTGGCCTGATTTCATATATGGATAATATAATTATTATATAGAATCCATACATAAAAATGTATGAAATATGTCAAGTAAAGATGATGTATAATAAATTCTAAATATATTTTAGACACTTGCTGCAATATATTACTAATGTATTACAGCAGGTATCTGAAATATATTATAACTGTTGTTAAAATATATGTGTAATATATTGAATCATGTATAAAATAAATATATGGCGAATATATATATTGCACATATACATGTACACCATTTTTTTCCATTAATGTCACTTACATGACTATTCATTATGAAAATATATTTATAATATAATATGAACATATTTGTCTTCGTTATATATTATTATATAAATATTAGTAACATATTACAAATATATTAATATAAAATATTAAAATATACAAATATGTTAAAAATATATACAGTGTATCACTATATTTATAATATATTACTGGCATATATCTTTTACAAATGGGACAGTATGCACCTAAGATGTAATTGTATGTTAATTGTTGGTACCACAGATACTGTATGACCACAGATATCAGTCCAATTAAATAAATTCTAAAATTGAAATACATGTATACGTGTGTGCTATGCAGTTATTTTTGTATTCATAAATATGAAAAATAACCGTGGACTTTCGCTTCAATAAATTTAAGATAGCTTCATACAAAGTATTAATAAAAAAATAAATAAAGTACATTCTCGAATGCCCAAATCAGGATTTATCTAAACGTGTCAGAAATAATTTCTTACTACCCATCATGTGTTGTCGATTTAATATTGGGATTAGCAAATTTTGAAACTAATTATATGTATCATTGTAGCTGTCTGTTGCGCAGCTACATCGGGTAAAAAGAGCTATAGTAACAAAACGCAACACGCTTTTCCAATTTTCAAATTTTTGTGAATTTACATTTGATCACGCCGCCCACTATACGGAATAATGTATAATTATTAGACAACATCGTCTCACATACACGTATTAAGGCAAAATGTAAGCATCTTAGAAATCGATAGCCATGCATGTTCTTATAGTAGCATATATATGACAAAACCTCCAAAGTTGACCACCTGCACCTGTGTACGTTGTATCTTGACCACTTGTACTATGACACACAATAGCAATTTACTCTCTCTGTATGTTGACCAGCATTTCCTCAACGTGTATAGTCATGGATGATTAAATTTATTGGTTGCTTGCAAAACTTTTACTGTACACTCCTGACCAGTAACTGTCTCTAAAGAGATACAAGAGTTCATTTTGAACCCCTTCAGTACCCCTACCGTACTGTACTGTATACGTGTAATTGCTGGATACATTTGCAGCACAAAAGCAATACTGGTACTGCGTTATGAGCATTTTAACAAGATTATTCTTGAATGATGAATGATTATTGTAAAGTGTAAGTACATGCAGTTCGCCGAATTAAAATCAGATACCAGTAAAAGCCTCATTCCATATGTTGACCACCTTGTTTTGCCTCGGGTGGTCAACTTACAGAGGTTCTACTGTAGTTTTAAATGGTCAAGGTAACCATAATTGATGCATTTTATAGGAGGTGGATTTTGGCGAAGCATCATTTATACAATTTACAATGAGAAAAACCCATTGGACTCGTGCCACTATCTCAATTAAATTCAAATTAGATTAATACAAATTTTTACCAGCCGAAATGAAAATTCATGCATTCGTTAAATTAAGCTGCACGGACGCCAATTGATATTTGTATAGACCATTACAAAATCGCCATTACATCAGTCTTGAATGCATTATTGAATATTGATCTAATGAAACCGAAAAAAGTGTGAAAAAACAGGTCCAAATTTATAAAAGAGGGTATTAAATGCAGTACATTTATTTGCCACTAATTTAACAATTTATCTTATTTTTATTAATAATAATAGTTATTTAATTTATATTTTTTTTCCATTTAATAATTATCGAATGTAAATTCCACAATTTTAACCAGTTCATCAATATCGTTCATCATAACAAGGAATTAATTTAATAGCAATAAACAGTCAAAAACAGAGTGAAGCAATGGTAAACTGGGGCTCGATAATGGGAAATATAATATTATGAAAAATTCAGCAAGGGCGTCGCAACGCGCAAAAATGCGTTTTTTAAATCTGCATATCTGATATACTCAGCGGTATATAAGACAAAACTGCGTTTCAGAATACCACGGAGAATATATGCATGGTTTAAGAGTACGGTCCAGAGTATATGGTTTCATTAACATTCAGAGAGCAATCGGGTTAACTTTGTAAAATGCCTGCGAAACGAAACAACCTAACTATGTTGGCCTTAAAAATAATTACGTATACCTTCGTAATGATTGCCCTGGACATTCGCCAAGATCAGAATTCAGAAAGTGACATGAAAGGGCCCAGAATCATACTGATGAAAGCAGTGGCATATCTGTATGCGTGCTATCGCATGGTCATCTTGGTAATATGGACATTCCCGATAATCCGAGTGATAGTCATGTTATCAGTCCTTCCAAGCAGCGACATTTGGTTTGCAGACGACAAAAAGCCCATTTTATTATGGATTGCCTTCATCTCTTATAAGCTGTTGAGCTTGACCATATACATTAGAATATTTTCTCGCACACCTAAATGGAGCCAATTAATAGCTCTTTTGGATGCTAGCATCAGGCGAGTTTGCAGCCCTGAAATGTTCAAGAAATTCAATATAATAATGACAGTTGCCATTGTCATTATTATTGTCGGTGGTGCAACCTTCATGGCGTTTCTGGTTTTCTATTTCGATAAGAGCGACGATTTCAGCCAGCAAATACTCGATAAAGCGCTGCAAAATCACCCTAACATTCTCAAATTCTTAAACACGATTCACAAGTGTAAAAGCGTCTTTTCGGTAAGCTTTACTTACGTAAACAGCCTGCATTTGCTGTTCTGCTTTACAATAGCGTTTTTATTCGATAACGTGTGCAACGATTATGACAATGTGTCAGCACAGAGATCAGTCAGGGATAAGATGGAAAAGCACAAAATGGTCGCAATTGTTGTGAAATGCTTCGACGAAATCTACGCTGAATTTCTGTTTTTGGCTTGTGGTAGCCAAATGGCTTCTGCAGTCGTAAACATGCAGCAACTGAATTTAATGGTAGTGATAGTGCAATTATGTTTGGAGACTTACATCAAAGTCATCTCAGCCGGCAGAGTTAATGAAAAGGTAACTATAAAAATCTACCTTCTTTAAAATTATAATGTTATATATTGAGTGAGTTATCATAATATTCTTGGCTTTACCATTGGTTCAAATTGGACACATAAAAGTCACATTGAGGGTTTAATTAAAAAAAATTAAGAAAAGCAATGCCTGGATTGTAGGTTATAAGAAATGTGTTATATACAGACATTAAAACCAAACTGATAACTTGTTATGCATGGATAGAAAGTTTATCAAGATACGATATTAAAATGTATTAAAAATTCTATTTAAAACAGAAAGAATTTGAGTACTGACGATTTTTACAAAGACTTGCAAATTTTAAACATAAAACAGCTTTGAGACTATGTAACTATTTTTAATAATTATTTTAGCGATAGATTTAAAGAAGTTTCAAAAAATAAAGTAAATTTGTTTCGGAAAACAAAACATAGACATCATATACCATTTGTCAAGAATGACTACGGCAAAAAACTAAGACATTTAAAAAATACCTTTTGGGTGTAACATACTGTATGGCTGGCTGGACATTATGGTTTTTGATAATACATGCAATGTAATATTTATTTTTTATTTTTGTGCAATTTCATATGTTTTTAGTACGTTTTCCTTTTGCCTTGTTCAGTGTACTCAGAGCACATTTGTTTGATACTAATATATTTTTTTTTTAAATATTTTTGATGAATTTCGATATTTTTGGTTTTTGTCATACATTAATTTTTTTTTTGAAATATTTTTGATGAATTTCGCTATTTTTGGTTTTTGCCATACATTAATTTTGAAATGGTTTTTCTTTATAGCGTTTTTGTATTTAATTTGTCAAATACTTTCTTTTTTTGTAAGATTTCTAGGCCAAACAAGTTCTACTTTGAACTTCGACCCTTGTTGAATAAATTATTATTATTATAATTAATGTACATGTATCTTGTTTTTTTTTAGATGAAATCGTCTTTGAGAGGAATTATTAAAAGAAATGGTGATGGGAACGGACGTTTTACGAAGGTAATACATGGAGCAAAATTAATGCCTTAATTCCATAGCAGGGCAGTGGATTAAAACTTTATTAAAATAATGCAATCGTTTCAGGATCACTTCAGCTACTTGCTTTACTTGAAGGAATTTCGCCTTGACAAACAGGCAGCAATGACCATGGGGGGTTTGTCCCCAATTAGCAAAAGCATGATTTTTTCGGTAAATATATTTCATGTAAAACTAGAATCCAATTAACTCACTCAATTTCGTTATAGATTACAAATGCACAATGGTGTTACGGCGAAACATCAACCTCAAGTACAATGGCTATCTAATTTTGTTGTTGGTTTGGGTTTAAGGGCTCAAAAGCAGACTTATATTGAAATCATAGAAAAGCATCGTATTTTTCTAAAAGGCAGTATTGCAAAATTTTCGTTAAACTGCTTTGACACTAACTTGTCAACAAAATAGTTAATAACACATGTGCTGTAAGTATTATTTGTGCAGTGTTTGAAAATGTATCACTTTATAGTTTACAGGTACAATTCTGACGTACTACTTGATCTTGAATCAACAATTGGCTAAAGTTACAAAAGTGGACCAATCACTTTCAACAAACGAATCAAGCATTACATGCAGAATAATATTTGTCATTTAAAAACTGACAATATTATTTGTATAAATCCACAACTATTTCAACTTTTTTTATCACAGAAGCATTTAGATGTTGCATTTGTGACCATGCGAATTTGCATTTTTCCCAACCCTCACATTTTCCAAACCATACGCAATGTGAACTGCCCTTGAATTATAAAATGTACTTTTGTTCAAGCATTTTTAATTGTCTGCTGGCTCTTTTCCACAAGCAAATATAAAATAAAAGTCCGATTTTGAAACCTTCTGGGTTTCACTTAAATTCAATAGGTTTTCAGATTCCCAAATTGAAATAAAATGCATTATAAATATATTTTAAATACATTTGAATTTAAAAAAAATGTATTCCTAAATGCATCTCTACATGAAAATGTATTTTAAAATATATTTCAAATATATTTAAATAAGATCGTCTATGGTACATTAATTTTTACTACATTGGTACTACTATTGGTACATTAATTTTTACTAACGTTCACTGGTCGATATGAAATACTCATAAAAATATAATGAAAATGAACTCTCAAGAATTATTTGCTTATTACTTTAATTAACATCTCAAATTATGTATTTGGATCGAGATATAAATATAAGTACAAAACATTTGTAAATCAGGGTGTCTACTAAATTCTGAGAACGAAATTTCCTGAGTTTTCCAAGTTTAAAATAAGATGCCCTGAGTTCTCCATGTAAATAGACGCCCTGTAAGTATTTTTAAAGTAACGTTGTAACGTATGCATTGTTCTCAATGGAACAATGTACCAGTTACATACAGATTTCCAGGTTGCCCATGCATGTGAATGCATTTCCAAATATATTTGGAAATATAATACAAATATATTTCGGTATACATTTTGAATCTACATATATTCTAAAATGCATTTGTAAACGTATTTTAAATAATGCATTTAAAATGCATTTTTTTTCCATATGGGGGTATTAACTCCAATAAAATCCAGAATGTTAAGCTCAACCTCCAATTTGTATACATTAGCTTCAGCTTAGACTCATTTCTATTTCTATTATCCAATTTGTCTCATGGCAGTTGTTCTATAGTTCGTTATAGCCATTCTGGTAGCGGACAATGACGTTGTCCAATGACAGTACGAGTGGCCAGGAATAAAAGATTTTACAATCCCTGATAGACACAAACCCCCTACGGTTTCTGGGCACCCTCTGACCTGGCTGAAGGGCCAAAAACATGATTAGCAGTCAGGAGGCAAGGGGAGGGGGAAATGAACAAAGAACCTACAACAACCCACCTGCTACCTGCAAAGGGGAAGCCACGAAAGTTAACACCTGCCTTGTCACGGTTAACTTTTGACAGAATACTCCAAGAAGGTAAAAAAGCAGAAGACAATTAGGTCCAGCGTGTGGCATGACCATCTGCCAGCATGTTTACAAAATGTTGGAAAGTCATATTTTAAATGTGTTTATTAGGCCTCAAGAGCAAATCTCAAAAAGGAATTCCAATAACAATATGGCTGCCTTCCCACTCGTAATGGTATAATGCATTTAGAAATGCGGCATAAGACATGCATTGGAAAATACATTTTAAACTGGTTGTAGATTGAGACAAATTTAGTGTCAAACAGTATTGACAAATATATTGTTTGTAATACATTATAGAATGCAAATTGCGATGTATTATGTGTGATGGATAAATCGTTGTGTAATGCACAATGTAATGTAAGTTTAGTACGTGTGGATTGAAGAATATGTTGTGTAATTTATTCTGCTTGCATTGAAGAATGCATTTCATAATTTATATTCAAAGTATTGTAAAATGTCAAAAGCCTAGCTACATTTCATAATTTCGAGAGTTAAAAAAATCCCCAATTCTGAATTTAAATAACATCTGAAATATTCAGTAAATAAATTAGAGCTGGCAATGAAAAAATACATCAATTTCATTCAATTCAATGCATCACGTACTTTTGTAAGCATGTATTTTGAAATACATCGTGAAATACACAAGCCAGTATATTTCATGTCTTGGTGAAATGCATTTTTCTTTAAATTACCAAATATACATGGAATTACAGTGTATATACATGTACCATACTTAGACTAATGTCATCAACTAAAATTTCCCACAAGATACGTACAAATACAAATTGCAGTAAGTTCAATTTTCCCATCATTTACATTTTAGATTTGCACTGTGATCATACCGAAATAACAGCATAATTTGGGTCCTGACATGGTACCTCAAGACTGATGTCATCAACTAGCAAAGTCTAAAATTTCCCACAAGTAACGTACACATACAAACCCAAATTGTAATAAGTTGTACTTGTCCATCATTTACATTTTAGATATGCACTTAAGTCATAGCAGAAATAATCGAAACCCAAAATAACAGAATAATTCTACGGCAGGCATACCTCAAGCTACACAGGCTGATGTCATCACCTAGTCAAGTCTCAAATTTCCCACAACTTAGGTAAAATGTGCTCGTCCCATGTAATTTTAAAATAAAGTAAAACATGAATATTAACGAGTCAGTCACGGAATTATTAATGGCAATGAATCGATGAAAACAAGGGGGGCAGATTGATGACTTCACCATATTCTGCATCAATCAAAAATACACGTACATGTATACATCATCTCAAAATCATTCTAAGAATTATTCTTTACTTCTTGTTACGACTGGACCAAATACCAACATGACTTCAAAGCACTCGAGTGAAAATCAAGCTGGACTGAATCTGATTTCAATCGCCTTTCTGCTGTTTGGTTTCGATGTTCGTTGCAACAGAAACGATGTTTCAACATCCGGTAGCACATCCCTGACTTCCGGGAAGTACTTTAGGGCCTTCGTGACAGCCTACAGCACCCTACTGTTGCTGATTTCGGTTGTGGCATTGGCCATTCACCTGCCCTTCGTTTTGCCACAATTTTTCGAATCTGTAAGCAAAACCAGATTCGATGGGGCCTTCCAGACAGCGGCCCTAATGATCAACGTCATCTACTACTGTCGAGCCTTCTTCAGAAAGCAAGAAATCGGTCAACTGTTCCAACAACTGGAGGAAAACATTGTCAACAGAAGTCCACGAATTCAGGAGAAGTGTCACGAGCGACTGAAATTAGGGATGATTGCCATCTACATGTTTCTTGTTGTGAGGACATGTTATGCCATCATGACCATCTATGTCGACGGTGGTTCGTACACAGCAAATTTCAGGGCAATTACCGAATTTGACAAACATTCCAGAATCAAGATTTCCGGAGTGTCAAGTTTCTTCAGATGGGCATCACTACTGGTCACCAGCGCATTTGTCATGTACTGTGATCTGCTCTACACGATCATGTGCTACATCGGTGGGATTTTATGCGAAAATCCAGAACAGGATGACGAAATTTCGATTTCCGGCCCAGCGAATTTCTGGCTGTCCCCGCCCACGCTACAAGACAGGACAACATCGATATCAGCGAGAAAAATGACAGAAATTCATCAACTTCTTGGCCATTTTATCCACACCATGGACACCATTTTTTCTGTCTACATGATCGTGTCGCTCGTGATGCCCACGGCAGCTTTCGTGGCGCATCTGTCCACTTCCGGTAAAGAAAGAATGTCTCAAGGAATCGCATACGTCATCACGCCGATGGTAGTCTTAATTATGAAGGCGCTAATGGCATCCAATCTTAACGAGAAGGTAGGCAAAAACGTTGCAAAAAAGTTAAATAGGAGAATATAAATTCTTCTCAATGACAAGAATTTTGCTACTTGAACATTTTTCAGTTTGAAAGTTTGCTGAAAGATGGCTCGATCTGTATATATCGGGATTATAAACCGAAGTATTTTACCGAGGTAAGGTTAATTAGGAAATAAAAATATTATTCCATCATCCCCAATGTGAGATCACATTGATTAAAATGCACATGTCAAACACAAATGTCATCAAAGTCAGAAATGTCAGGTTATTTTAAAGTTGCCTATACCAAAATTTACGACTCAATTTCCATGACTTTCCCTGACCAAATCTGATAAATTCTGCTGACTTATCAAATATCAATTATCACACGTAAGTAAAATTAACTTAATTTTCCACACTTTGCCCATTCAAGTACATGTATCTAATATTCGTATTTTTTTTTCACATGCATGTATCCGATTTGTTTCACAATTTTCATATAATATTTTTGAAAAAAAATTCGCCGCAACCCCGCGTATATTTTAGAATTGAGAACGCCATTGGCGAAATTTTTGAAAAACTATACCGGGAATAACGAATTGTAGGTGTAATTTATAGGGTGTTTTCGACAAAAAATGATTTGAAAATTAACAATTTCCAGTTAAAAAATTGAAATTAAAATTTTTTTGAAAGTATTTCCTGACTTTCCCTGACGGTATGAACCCTGTCATAAAGTTAGACAGTCTTAACCGATATTAACGTTCGTTTCATACGTAAGCTCATGCAATAAACTGACCTGAAAATACATGTAATGTAATGTGTTTATGGAATAGTTATGGGGGCGTTATGCCACTAAGACAAAGTGCATATATGCATTTAATTAATGATTATTTCAAGAAGTAAAGACGTGAAACCTTGACTATTGCAGGATCATGAACATTATGTCCTTTACTTGACTGAATGCACGATCAACTGTCCAACTCTCACCTATGGTGGTTTCATGTCAGTCAGGAAAGAAATTATTTTCACGGTAAAACTTACGTACAATAAGTGAATCTTCAATTAATTAAATTTAAAAACATGTACATGTAATTCAAAATACGTTTGGTTTTATTTGTAGGTCGCAGGGACAGCTCTCACGTATCATTTCATTCTAGCAGAGAATAATTCTGATTATGAATGAGTAACCAGATTACACTAAAAATTCAGTTATAATTACATGCACTAATATTTCCACTTGCCTAGCTATTCGTGTTGTTTCAAGAAATGCTTTAAGAATTGTTTTAAGAAATGCATTATAAGACTAGCAAAGTAAAATACATTTGAAAATGCCTGTAGAATGGGAGTAATTTATTTTCAAACTGCATTGACAAATATATTTTAAAACGCATTTCCGAATGCATAAAATGTTTTTAATCAGTTTATAATGCATTATGGAATGCATAATGCAACGAATTGTGTGTCTGAGAATGTATTGTGAAATGCACACTGTGATGTAGTTCGTGTGCGTTGAAGAAACTCAAAGCATTTGGCATTAATGAGGGGATATTAACTTGGGTCGAGTCCTTCTTATCCAATCGTAGACAGAG
>JAQGAF010005899.1:0-11186 GCA_034687865.1 Kryphioiulus occultus | reverse complement strand
CTCCACAAAGAAGGGCTATAATTTTCTTTCGTTGGCAGACATTGAGAATTTTCACGAGCACTTGCTGACGTTCAACAGGGCAACAATGGCCGACGCGTGCACGCAGCGCTACCTGGTGCTAGATGGATCTTGGAACCGGAAACAGAAGCGTTTTGGTTGTTCCCCACCATCCAACACTCCATAAAATTTCGCGGGAGTTTTAAACTCAAGTTTCCCAGGGACTAGTTCCATAAACCCAATTAAGAGTCATTCTCAGGCCAAAGTGGAACTTTGGATTTCAAAGTGCGTTGCATAAAATTTACCCTTTCGATGGTTGAAAATGACACTTTGTAGGCTTGATGTAGTACTTTTGAGCCTAGTTTTGGTCCGTTGCAAAAACATCTTTCACAAAGAGTCCTATGCGAATGGGGCTTTGAAAGTGGCACTTTTGTGAAAGGGGATATTTATGCAAATGACCGAAACTTTAGGCTCAAAAGTACCATTTCAAGCCTAAAAAGTGTCATTTTCAACCATCGAAGAGAACCGACGAAAGAGACGAAGACAAAATGCCTGACATCATCTCCCATATAAGTGTTATATGTTGAGACAGCAAACAAGTGTAATAAAATTGCGTTTTAGTAGCTTTTATTGCATTTGTGATTCCATTTATTATTTTTGGTAATTTTTCAAAAAAGCCAAAATTATAAAGTAAATTTTGATTCATAGCATCTGACAACTCTTTGCCCTAAGAAATGACCTACAATTTCAATTCAAAAATGAGTTCGCAAATAGGAAATTCATAAAGATTAGTGGCCACACGCATTTCAACTGAAACGTGCATATTTTCTTTTAAAAAACGAACTATGCATTCTAAAATCCGAAAGTGACACTTTCAAAATTGTCAGTGTTACTTTTGAGTTGAGTGCTACTTTTCTCAAAAGTTGCACTTTGGCAAAAGGATTTTTATGTAACGGGCTCAAGCAGATGCGCGGTTTACTAACTTGGCAAATCTGGCGATTTCTTATCTTCGAGAATTTTGTTTGGTCAAGACAAGGGCTAAGAGAAATAAATTTCAATTATTGTTGTTTATATTATGGTTAAACTTATGCAGAATAGCCATTCGTAACATCTTGGCTGATAATTTCCAGCACAGACGTACCAATATGCAGAACCAGACTGTAGAAAAAAAATTTATTGCACCGTGTAACGTGAAGTGACTGGCTTTAGTATTCTGGTACATAGAAATAATATTAAAAGACAACAAAAATAATATTCCGGTATTCACATACATTTGTGGCAAAACATAACATAGGCTCTTTAGTAGGCAAACTTCTAGCCATTTTGATAGAGCTAAAGCTGCATAATAACTAGGAAATAAAATATAAAAAATTATAGTAAAAACACAGGTGGCTATATGAGTGTGTCCGGACAGTTGATCTTGGGACAATGTATCGCCTAGGACAATTAATCGCCAGAATAAATACTAATTACATTTAATTTTTGGGTTGGGTTGTGGACTCAAGTTTCGAATTGTAGTGTGAACTCAAGTTCGAACTTGAGTTTGACAACTTCGAAATGGTGTTCGAACTCAACTTCAAACTTGTCAATCTCAACTTCGATTCAAGTTCGAACTTGAGATCGAATTCGAGTGAGATCGACTTCGAACACCAGTTCGAACTTGAATATGACGAACAAGTTCGAAATGGTGTTCATACTCGAGTTCTAACTCAAGCTCAACAAGTACGATCTCAAGTTTGAACTGAAGTTCGCCCAATTTAATTCAGGCGATAAACTTTCCTACGCTATAAACTGTCCCGCCATCAATAGGTGGTGTCAATCCTAAAAAAATTATTGTAATTGAAATTAACTAATTTGTGGGCGCATCCGCAAATGACTACCAGTTTTTCAGGTTTTGTTAGTCATATGCACACGCACACATCAATTAGTCAATTTTAATTACAATTATTTTTAGCTCTTGACTAACTGTCCGGGAATCCTATGTGTGAGCCTAGAGGTCACTTTGGAAAGATAAAGAACAGAAATGGACTAACGATTTTGGAGTATTTTGTGACAGTACAGACTTATCACTACAATCCTACATTGGAATGGACTTTCAGCACCTGCCATAAACTATTAAAAATGCAACTTGTATAAATTTCACCCCAGCCATATGGGATTTCAATACTTGAATAGAATTGGCAATGGTTGCTGAGCATTGCATCAATAACAATAGATTTATTGTTCAATAACATCTTTTTAAATGCCATGCAACAACGCTGCACACTCTAAATCATGAAACATTATGCATAATGGTTATTTTGGTCATATAACTGACCATTGTTTAAGGCAACAGAAATAATCAATGTACTATAAGAAATTTACCAGAGCATCAATCAGAAAACTTCTGAAATGCCAAATTGGCATATTTTTAAAAAGTTGTCAAATGTTTCACAATTATCAAATGTACTAAATTAAATGGCTAACTCCAGCTTGACAGCATGAGGCAAACATAAAATGCATCGTCTGTGCTACAAAACGAGGCCAAACTATTTTTTTACAGAGTAAAGGGCTGTCTTTCACTTAATACTGTATTGTAGAAAGATGAATTTGTCCAGCGTGGTCTGTTTATCGTTAAGTGAAGTGGAAGGCGCTGGAATTGGAAAATGAGAATAACCACAGATAACTTGATTACTAAAAATGAAGTTCAAATGTTCTGACACTGAAACAGCAAGTGAATGAAATTTGAAAATAGTTACAAAATTTAAATCCCAACCTTTGATTTTTGCCTGGATAATAAATGCTTAACAGCAGAAGAGTCTATTTCCATGAGACGAAAATTTTCTGCTATGGTAAACTTCGTGACCTGGTTCGAATGTAAAACCTTCCGAATCCGTCTATGAACTGCTTCTAGGGATGGGTCAGCATCCTTTAGAAACCTGATATTGCGGCCATCAATTTCCTGAAAATTCTAAAAAACGAAATCCAAAAGAAAATTATTCCAGAGAAATGTATTATTGTATAAAACGACTCGATTGCACTTTTTAGCACACCTCTATGCATATGAAGATCGTATACTTCTCCTTTTCGGTTAAACCTTGTCGATCATCGAAAAATGTTTTATCGAATTCTACTGCAACCTTACTGATGAAATCCGTGAAGATGGCGCTAATTTCCCCCTCAGTATAGTACGATCGTAGCTTCAGACAAACAGGCCATTCGCAAATCTGGCAATTTTGAACAGATACGCGTTATTAGATAACGGTTCACTACAAGCATGATGTGGTCCCATTGCACATCATTATGGGTATAATTTAACAAAAACGCACATTTCAGAGGACCCATCAGAGTTACTGAACATGAAAAACATGCCGTACCGTTATATTTAAGTAAGCACCGATACGGCAACCCAGATCGTAGACATCTTTGGCCAAATCATCCAAATGGCTCATGTGGAACATAGCAAACAAAGCACGAACAACCACGAAGTCCAGTCGGATGCCGACACGCTTGCCCTCCTTGTATAAATGAAGCACTACTGAGGCATCAGCATTGATAGCAGCCAGTAAGATATCGTTGTATAATTTCGTCAATCCAGGAAATGAGTTTCCATCCAAGAGCCTCTGCGAAAACAACTGGGGAGGCGTGGTTCTCTTGCATAATAAAAGCGTCTTTAGGCACTTGCGGAAGAGTTGCACTTGACTTATGAGATCGCCACTGATCGATGGCACCACTCTGTTAACTGCGATGAAAATGGATTATAATTAGCAAAGTTTACTTGCTTTATTCAGTATCGTGAACGAATGTGCAAACAAATGACCAAAACGAAATGTACGTCAATGCGATGACACAATTAGATAATGCTCTTAACAGACAAGGAACCATTCCACTGAAAGTTGACTTTTGACAAACATTTCCTCTCTCTATTCAATTGATTTTCATGCATGCTAACATCACAAATTTCATAGATACATTTTATGAATTGTTATTTCCATAACATTCATTTATGAATAATTGTTCCATATATTCAGTCAATCTACATCTGACAAATATTCTTATAGATTGGAAAAAATATCAGAATACATAAGAAACTTTGGGCTTCTTTACCTAATACGAAATAAAGACTAATAATAGATTGGCAGCACAGCTTATGTCATTGTCATATTTTTGTCTGCTTGTTGAAAATTCATGAGGATGGCATTAAGGGTGCATGGCTGTGGTCGACCTTTTTGCAAAACCATTCTGGTAAAGATTTACACAAGGTTTCAGACTCCCAGAATTTTAAAGAATGCAAAACAAGATGTCAACGCTAAACCAACCCTGCCCGGTATTTTACCACGTACCTATTTTCACGACTTCTACGAGTTGATGAGCCGGGAGCACTTCTCCACTTCCAGTTTTGATTAGAAGGAAATCCAGCATTTTGCATTTCAGAGTGCCGACCATTTTCGTCTCCACAAAGTTGAACAAACTGATAGCCCCCTTTATGTTACAATTCTCAATCTCACCAACAAGTTCCTCCTTGCAAGAAAAAGAATCAAAAATAACATTATTGTAGTGCAAAACAAAATTTAGTAGTAACAGCAGCAATAATAATATGTGTTGACAGGTGACGACTATCAAAGAAAAATTTATTAGGGGAACTTTCTGTTACACAATATATTGTGAGTCAACTCACAACATACAAAGAAAAATTCAGTCGTTTTTCTCAATTTGCCTATGTGAAACTGATTTTTTTGTAAAGGAAAATATAAATTGAACAATCTTCCTTTTGAGCTTGCAAATTTTGAAACCCATGAAGGAATTTTATAAAAACATGGATTGTTTCTTGGATTTTAAGAACACATACCATATGCAGGTTGAGATAGTTTTCAAAATGCATGCAAATTGATACAATTTTTTTAAGAAAGTTACTAACCAGCAATTGTGAAGTACTTTTGCCAGCAAACTCTTGCACGAAGTCCTTTTCGCTTCCGTGATTACTGTTTTGGTTAATGAACATGTCCTCGTTGTCATCGAACGTGTTCGCCGACAGTCCGAAACGCATTGGCTTTACAATAGCAGTAGGTTGCTGACGGTGCCCGGAACTATGAACGGCTGGAAAGCTAAAAGTTGTACATTGTGATACAAATGCATTTCTTTTATTGAAGCAACGTTTTTATTTGCAATTGAAGATATTGACTGCCCCATCACTTAAACATCATTTGAATTTTGTCGTTTAAAAAATAACAGAAATAACATTCTTACCAAACAGATTCTTTGGACGGTATATTTTCCTCGAACACTTCCCCTCCAAATATCGAATCCCGTGTCAGTGATGGGGCAAGTAGGGATATGGCATCATCAGATGCATCTTCACCCCGCTGACTTTTATTCGCCACAATGCTCATTGCGTCCATATTACAAGGACTATTAGATTTCTGCTCCACAACGAAATCAGGCAGTTCAAATTTAGCCGCTGACCGAGAGTCGGAACCCTTCGACGGTGACTCACGATCAATGTCATATGCCGGTGAGTCTAAGTTCATCATCGCAAGACCCGGACTCACTGCTGTATGAGCTTGACTAGGAAATTCAAACGCCGAGCTTGCGGCAGTAGATGTTGGACTCGGCGCAGTATACGCTGGACTCGGTGCAGTATACGCTGGACTTGGTGCAGAACTCGTTGGACTCGGTGCAGTACCCGTCGGACTCGGCGCAGTATACGTAGAGCTCAGTGAAGCATCTGGACTCTTTGCACCTGCCACATCTTCAGAGCAGTCCATCCGATGGTCCGATTCGAAACTGTCCAGTGGGTCATAAACATCAGAATCAGAATCCTCATACGACAGCGCAGGGATTGCTGGGCTTGTCTGATACCTTGGAGCTACTACTTCCTTCTCCACTTGTTGAGATTCTGATTGTGAGGAACTAGAAATTTTCTGAGGAGTTTCTTTTATTGATAGCGCGTTTTCATCCAGTGGCACTTGTTCTGGGTTCGTGTCCTGAGGCTCCTGTTCTGGATTCTCGTCCTGGGGCTCTTTTTCGGGGTTTACACCATGAGGCTCTTGTTCGGGCTCTTTTTCGGCGTTTACATCATGATGATCTTGTTCGGGGTTCACATCCCGGTGTTCTTGTTTGGAATCCGCGATTCGATTCACTTGTTCAGGGTTCGCGTCCTGGGGCTCCTGTTCTGGGTTCGCATCCCAGTGTTCTTGTTCGAAATCCGCGTCCCGAAGCTCTTGTTCTGGGTTCACGTCCCGAGGCTCCTGTACGGGGTTTGCCTCAACAGTTTCCAGATGGAGGTTCCCTTTGCCAGTTTCCCCCACGTTTTCCTCAAGGTTGTCCGGTTGGGGATTATCCTCAACGTTTGCAGTACCGAGAAGCATTGAAGCACTTCTTTTCCTTTCAAAATTCTCATCCTCTTCCGAACCAAACTCGGTCGAGGAATTGTTCAACAAAAAGTATTCCTCGCATATGTCGTCCTCCAACGTCTTCAGATCTGCAGATTTTGGGCGATCAATAGGCTCTGTGACGATATTGCAAAGCAAATCATATTCCTCCTGTAGATCCCAACTCGAATTATTTCCATCCATGGATTTTCCCCTAGACTTTCCACTTCTGGATTTGTCTTTGGTGCCCTTAGAGCGGCTGGGTTTTTCATTTTTTCTGGAAACACTTTCATGACATCTGTCGGCCTCATGCCTTCTTTGGGAGCTGTGACTTTTCGATCTCGACTTGGTCTTCAGCTTATCCTCATCTCTTCTTGATGAAGCAGATGGAAAACGACTGTGTCTGTCACGTCTTTTATCATCCCTTCTGGAACCCTGGTCCCTATGGGAACGTTTCCCAGATTCACGTTCCTTCCTTGAAATGCTATTGGAATCTGAAGAAACTTTGTGGTTGCTGACATCTTTCGCAGATCCATGTTCTCTTGACCTTTCTTTCTCGGTCCCATGTTTCTTTCTAGAATCAACTTTGGAAATAGCATCCGTTTTGGAAGACTTCGATTTGTTCTTTTCGCTCTTCGACTTGTCCTTTGCAGAATTTACACTTTCCTCAACAGTTGTGCCCAAGGTATCAGAGATCTGGCCATCTGGTTTCTTGGAGGTATTTCCTGATCCAGTCTGGCCAACATCCAATTCTGCAGGTTTAGGAATTATGCACTTAGATGAACGGGACGTAGACATACTGTCAGAGTCTGAAGAAGTGGGAACTAAAATCCTACTCGTTGCTAACCGATGTCGCTTGAAACTACGTCTTCTAGGCTTCTGACTGGTCACCTCGCTTGATTGGCTATCAGCGAGACGACCAGCTTCTGTCGAAACAGAAAAATTTGTGAGGTCAGTTTGTCGGCCACTTTGCATTGACGGTGAATTATTTGCAGTATGTTTAAGTTTTGTGTGTCTTTTGTGCTTCGATTTCTTGCCCGTACTTGTGGCAAAAGATCCACTCTCCGAATCATCCGACGACTCGAGTGCAAGCTTCGCTCGTCGTTTTCTTCTGTTTGCAACTGTCCTATTTGAACTATCAGCCCAACTTTGCTTTCCAGAACCCTGGTTGACGTTATGGCAGAAGACATTTGGGTAACGACTATTGCCAGTAAATGGTAGAATAAGCCTCACGAGACGTATGCGGACTTCAGCACAGATGCCAATACGCCTTAAATCGTCCTTGGAGCATGGTACTCTGATAAAAGTCAGGATGGGACGATTCATCGAATGTGAGGCCGGAAACTCTGGCTCCAGAGGAATCTTGACATGGCTGGATTGTTGCATTGGTGATGAGGTGTCGCAGAGTTCAAGATCGGCTGAAACACAGTCATTCGAGCTAGAAATAACCGAGATGGCAGCTGCAGGGGCTGAAATTTCCGCAGAGGAGATCGGTGAGTTACCTATTTCTGTTGCAGGACTTCTTGGAGGAACTATTTCGGTGGCACTAGAAATCCTTTGAATTTTCTTTGGAGAAAACACGGTTTCTTCCTCAGAGTCAGAACTCTGATGAGAATAATTTTGGCAAAACTGCCTGCTGACATCAGCAATTATTTCATCCACTGCCTCAGATGAAGTAAACACGGTGGATGTTGTCTTGCTTCGGCTTTTTTTGTGTCGTTTTCGTTTAATCATAAAGCTTGGTGTCATTCGAGGGATCCCCATTGCCTTAAGTCTTGGAAATGCACAAATTTGTACTCGCTCCTGTACAATTGGTTTATTTTCACTACTTAGAGCAGATGGAGACTCTGCCAAAACGCCACAGGTGTCTGCTGATGAACTTGGGATCTGACTTTGGTTATTCGGGGCATTTTCACTGTCTTCTTTCAGATGCAATGCAGATACCTCAGATGAAGTAAACACGGTCGACGTCGTCTTGCTTCGGCTTTGTTTGTGTCGTTTTCGTTTCACTTTAGGTGGAGGTGTCTCTGCAAAATTCTGGACCGGAGTGTCTGAGTCCGAAGAAAACTGTTGGCGTGCTGTCATTTGGGGGAACCCCCTTGCCTTAATTCTTGGAGATGCACAAATTACTCGCTCCTGTACAATTGGTTTATTTCCACTACTTAGAGCAGACGGAGACTCTGCCAAAACGCCACAGGTGTCAGGTGATGAACTTGGGATCTGACTTTGGTTATCAACAGCATTTTTACTCTCTTCCTCCAGATGCAATTTTGGATTTTGTGGTCGACACCAAGATTCGATGAACTCTTGGGTCACCCTAACAAGGCGTACAAAGACAACCAATCTCAATTTTGGGTCATTTACAGCCTCTGCGCATATCCAGAATTTCTTAAATTTAGCTTCAGGATCTGACAGGTGATCAAGGCCTTCGGCTAGTTTGATTTGTTTGCCTTTATTACTACGACTGCGCTTGTCTGGGAGCATGTTGCTCTCCCTTAGCTTCTTGAAACGTTCCCGTCGCTTTTTATTCTTTGATGGGCTTGTGGCTGTGGCGTTTGCAATTTTGTCATTGTCTTGGCTGCTGGAATCAGAGCCAACTGATTCCGAAGAATACATGTCTCCACCGCTACTCTTCTTTTTAACAACAGGGCTGCAATAAGAAAATGATTTACAATCATTGGTATAGCCAACTGAAACGAAATCATGCGTGATTTAGTGTCAACATATGAAACTGCAATCTACATTTCTCTAACTATTTTATCAGCTACACGTCACATTAAACTAGAAAGCAAAGGAATGATAACGCTGATTAAAATGGAATATAAGTTATTCAGCCCCATCTGAACAATCATTTGCAATGACATTTCCATCAAATGCGAATTTATCAGCACGGCATTTTTTTATGAATAGTTTTAAAATTGTTTATCCGGGCAATCTTGCATATTGAGTGGCTGATAGTCAACAATAGCATTAACAACATATACATAGGCCTATATATGTAGCCTCCACACAAGCTGGTTTCTTATGTGCAGCATTTACTTATTGATGCACAGAGTTTGTTGATAGCCAATAAAAGCATGCATGCATCATACTGCTTCGTGTAATTTACAATATTCTCTAATATACGACCACAATCGTTAAGATCAGTAAGTAAAATCAGTAAGAAGCTTATTGGATGATTGACGTCAACAATTTCAGATTTACTAATAGGCCTACTGTGTAATTGAACGCAATAAGCTTAAAATATATTACCAAGAGTCACTCTTCGAACTAAGTTCTGTAATAGAGCTCCGGTCAGGGGTAGCACCATGGCCCTCCTCATCCTTTGTAATACAATCCTTTAAATCTTCAGTTTCTGCACTGAAACTGGGTCCATCAGGAAGGTCCCGAAGGATTTTTGCAGTTTTTCGCAACATTTCCTTCGAAAGAGTCTCATCACGAGCCTTAACATCTTTTTTTCGACGATGTTTAGATTTAGCAGGAAATTTCAACTGCACATTTTCCTCACGTTGAGCATCGCACGTTTTCCTGGAATTGTCAGCCCTTTCCACATTCTCGTCTTTTAAAGTTTTGGCAACATTTACTGCGGATGGCTTGCTTTTGCCAAGCATATGGGTCTTCAAATTGCCTGGATTGCGTTTCACCATATCCCAATAGTACTCCTGAGGCTGCAGGAAATCTATTCCTATATCTTCAATATGCCGTTTAGATTTGCTGCATTCTGCTGTCGGCGTTTTTGGTTTTGCACCATCCATTTCCGATACGTGGAATACAAACACAACTTCGCTTAGCTTCCCGGTTCCTTGGCGGTTACATGTTCGCCAAATGCTCCAAATGCAAAAACGTTGTCATCCAAATACGGCTAAATAAACAAAAAATGAGTCAAGAATAAATGAACTGTGAGAAAGTATAATTTGCCATATTGACCCATCAAGACGAACGCAAACATCATTTTGAACGATATGAGAGAAAATTTCTGCTTCAAAAAAATAGTCCAACAGAACACTATATGTATTACCAACTTCTACATCTTTATTAGGCATACACGTGAAGCTTGTAATGCGGCCTTTCTTGCCTTTCCTAACTTTATAGCCAACAATTCACAATATGGCCAGTTTTGATTTGAGAAAAAGCATCATTGCGGAGAATCCACCTCACACGAAGATGGACAGCTCCTGACATTACTATGCTTCGCTGGTCTTTTTTCCCAGTAGGCTTAGAGCCATAAAACCTTTTCAATATTGGGTTGACCTCCAATGTTCCCATTGTGTGTGGGACACATGGTCACAATTAGTTTTATGACACCCACAACGTACGTCACACTACCACATCAATTAAGACTGCTTTGACAGTCTCACGTGGAATCAGGCAATCCCTTGCATGGTCACTTATCACGGATATATAGTACTAGTAAATTCCATTCAAGTCATTGATAGCTGCCGACACGTGTATATAGTTACCTTTTATTTTTTGGTAGGCAAAAGCTGAGCAGCATCACTATAAATGGCTGCAACATGTAAGGCTAGTTGTTGCCAAAGATTGCTGGTACTCCTTTACAACTATCTCATATGCGTGTATGAGCACAATCAACTTCCGGATCTGTGATCTTTGATGTAAACTGCAGGAAATATTATCGAACAAAATTCAGCCCATACGAACAGGTTATTTGTAGGTTGGTTAGCAAGAGGTGGACCCCTAATTCGCGGTTTTCTGAGCGTCTGCAATTCTAGATAGGTATTGCCAGCTTGGTGGCGCTGCAATCGATAGTTGACTTGTCCATACCAGTGATTGTCGCAATTGCTGATAACAAATGGTGACACTCCCTAGAAGAAGTAATAA
>JAQGAF010005898.1:0-11188 GCA_034687865.1 Kryphioiulus occultus | reverse complement strand
AAGTCTCACTGATACCACTGAAGTCTCACTGATACCACTGAAGTCTCACTGATACCACTGAAGTCTCACTGATACCACTGAAGTCTCACTGATACCAATGAAGTCTCACTGATACCACTGAAGTCTCACTGATAACACTGAAGTCTCACTAGCTGAAGTCATGGTGAAGTTCGAAAAGTCACTGCAAGTCTGGACAAGTCCAACCTCGTTTAAGGATTTTGCCAGACTTAAAGGACTTCAACAAGACTTTACAGACTTGTGAAGTCACTGAGTCTGGGCGAGGCCTGCCTCGTTCACCGTCTGTGAACTTCAGAGGTTCAGCCGAAGACTTAATTCAACATGATTTGAAGTGACTTCACCTACTTCAATGGCTACAGTGGGACTTCTGTGAAGTTAGTATGTCCCCACTGAGGTCGTTGAAGTCTGGGGTAAAGTTACTGCAAATTCAACCTCGTTTACTGCCTGTGGACTTCTTTATTTTTTTCCGATTTCAAAGACTTCATCATGACTTATAAACTTCAATTACTACAGCGTGGCATTCAAGGACTTCCTGACTTGTGAAGCCCGTTAAAATCTAAATTGAAGTCTCGTTGAAGTCATATAATGAAGTCATTGCACAAAAATGATGAAATCTATTCCCTCGGCATTAGATGATGTCCATTGGAGAGTAATGCATGCGAAGAAAGTTTTTGCGACTTGAAAGCATCTTCAGCGAGACATTTCTGGTCAGTCAGCCACGTCGCAGGTCATATGACCTCGAATCGACCTATGACCCCACGTCTTTCATCTTGAGAAAGGCAAATGTTAGTGATTCTGGTCGCATATCCCAATGCATCGCCCACGAATTGGGCGATGGAGTTGTCCAAAGGGTTCAATGACAAGAAATTTCAAATTTGCTTGCACAAATAAAACCAGTTTTGGGTCAGGCTAAGAACGTCGTGAATGGGATTATGGGAGGGCCAACGTTCGCTCATTGTTCGCCTGTCTGGGAATCCTATTTCGACAATGGCACTGTTGAATGCAGGCTGGCTCCCAAAAAATCACGGCTTTTGTAAGCTTCATTGGGCTTATGAAATTCAATAACGATGTAATCGAGTGTGGGCTCAAGCAATTACAGAATTTCTGACTATTTGCCAAAGGCAAAAAGAGCAGGCGCCTTAACGCCTGTTGCAAACGACAATGGAGTGTGAAACTGTTTGTCGGACAGGAAGTCAAAGTTTACCAACAGTCAGTGACGTCAGTGTGACGACACAAGACATTGCCTTTTTTGGAAGAGCCTGAAAGTTTGGCTTACTCTTGGCTTAATCTTGTGTACTGTACCATTGTTGTTTCAAATCTTTCCTTTCAATTTCCACAGGCTCCCAACTTTTCGTGTTTTTCCCTACATTACCTCTTCCTGCTTTATCTGAAAATCCTGTTTACCCAAAAAACCGCTAAACAAACAGTCTGTTTACACCAAATCGCTCATGTAAAAGTCCTTAATCCCAAACAATTTTAATATCTGAAAGTCCTTTTCAACCAAAAGATCTTTTACCCAAAACTGCTTATCAGAAAATTCTTTTTAGTTACAAATGTTTAGTTTTCAACTTACAAAGGATTTACTAAGCCATTACTTAATTTCCAAACTTTTTCCTGCATTACCTAAAATTTACTTATGAGAAAGTCGTTTTTTTATTCAAACCAGCTTACGAGGCAGTGTTTATGTAAAAGTCCTTTTTATCCCAAACAACTTATCTGAAAGTCCTGTGCAATCAACAGTTTTTTTACCCAAAACTGCTTATCAGAAAATTCTTTTTAGTTACAAATGTTTAGTTTTCAACTTACAAAGGATAGCCCTAAGCCAGTACTTAATTCCCAAACTTTTCCCTGCATTACCTGAAATTTACTTATGAGAAAGTTTTTTATTGAAACCAACTTATGGGAAAATCTTTGATACCCAAACCAGCTTACGAGACAGTCTTTAGATAAAAGTCATTTTTATCCCAAACAACTTATCTCAAAGTCCTGTGCAATCAAAAGATCTTTTTACCCAAAACTGCTTATCAGAAAATTCTTTTTAGTTTGAAATATTTAGTTTTCAGCTTACAATGGATATCCCTCAATTTTCCCACAATTTTGCCTACATTACCTAACATTTATTTATGAGAAAGTCCTTTTTCTCAAACCAGCTGATTGGAAGGTCTTTTTTACTCAAACTCACTTATAGGAATTATGTCATCTGCATCCAAAATCGCTTATGAAGCCCTTTTCATATGACACCACTTTTACCGTTACAGTTTTTGGCCAAAAAACCGCTTATCGGAAAGTCGCGTTTACCCTAAAAACCGCTTTTTGGGAAATCCGATTTAGTTTATACCAAAATCCAATTATCAGTTGAATTGAATTGAAGCTTCGTACATTTTTTTCATTCAATTTAGACGAAAGCATATTCCTGTATAGGTAAAACTTTTGCGAAGCACTCAGTTTCAACAAATATTGATAATATTCAAATGAGTAAATATGAAACACTGTACACACTGTGAATTATCACAATATCAACTCTAGATAAACGCATTTCTTTCGTTTACAAACAAAATCTCAGTGTGACGAAATTTGGGGCAAGATAATTTTGAAAATTTTAATTTCGCTACAGTGTATGTTTTTCTAATTGAATTTTGGACCAGTACTTCTGACGTCACATTTATCGAAAAGGTGTTATCCCAGCACTCCCAGACCAGAAACTTACGAATTTCCATAGACAAGTGACGCATCTCCAAGCAATTCAAATGCCCACATGCAGTTCTTCACCTGGATGACGACACATTCTCCGGGTTACACCCCCACACCTACGTCACGTAGTCAATATGGACCAAATTTTGACACATAGACGTCAACTACCGCAGTTTCAAATGCCCTACATTAGTCACCATGACTCCACCCCTCATTTACGCTAAAATTTTGCAACACTGTCGGTAGCTAGGCCTAATTTTATTGCACTTTCACTAAACGCCCACGCCAAAATAACTCTGATTTTTCCGAAATAAGCGCACACGCAACCGGTGCTAAATAAAAATGACAAATTTTCTTAGACCTCCTCACTCGTCCTCCCTAACGAGGGGGTTCCCAAAACTGACAAAATTATAACAGTTGGGTCAAAATTGGGGACAGATCTGTATCTGCATTGAAACTAAAAGGCAATTGACATTGGAAGGCGACAACGGGCCATAAAATCGGCGCCATTGAGGGGTCGTTACAAGGTCAAGCGACTTTGGGATTTTACCTTGGGGTCATCTGAGTGTATACAAACTTGTGTCTCCTAAACGCCAAGGGGACATTGTACTGTACACGATTTCTTGATGACTATTTTGCATTTATTTTCGTAAAATGTGTTCGATTTTTTTTTAACAGTGGGAGTTGAGCAGATATTTTAACTTATATGTATTTAAAAAAGGGTTCCCCCAGACCAATTACATAGCTAGGCATAATTATTGGTCAACATGTAAATCAAGAGATTACAAGCAATTCCATAGAAGAAATTAATAATGAAATTAACGTTTAAAAAAATAATAATTTAAATTTGCTTAACCTTGGCAGCGTCAGGAAAATTCATCTAAACAGTAATTCATTTTACGTAAACAGTTATTAGCCAGAACAGAAACCAAGAATTGACCAGCATTCTGTAGAAGAAATTAATTACCAAAAAAAAATTAAAATATCTCAATTGCCTAAACCTTGGAAACGTCAGGAAAATTCAACAAATCAGTAATTCGTTTTACATGGCTAGTTATTGGCCAGCACAAAAATCAAGATATGACAAGCAATTCTGTGGAAGAAATTAATAATGAAATTGTGAATTTTGCAAAAAATAATAATCTAAATTTACTGTTGTAAATTTGTTATGAAAATTTATGCATCATCTTTGTTTATATGATGAGCAATAAATAAGGCATTCCTTACATTGAAATTTGTTATTTTTTGAATTTTCAGTGGTCAGGGTGGCCAGGTAAAAAAAAGTCAGGGAAATTCAACAAATCAGTAATTCATTCATTCAGGAATTAAATCAGTAACACACGAATGAAGTGATGACAATCAATCTTTGGAAGATATTAATAATTGTGAACAAAACAACTAATGTAAGTTTGCTCATTCATTTGAAAATTATGTGTTCTACCTCCCGTTTTTATGATGAGCAATAAATATGGAATTCCTTACAATGGATCTGTCATATTTTCCATTTTCATTGGTCAGGGACGTTTTTAAAACCTGAAGAAGTCAGGGAAGTTGAGATCTAATCTATGTAGACCTTTCGGGCACCCTGTAAAATGCTACACGTTCGCCAGTTTTCCAAAAATGTGGGGAAAATTGCCACCAAAACACTCGAATGGAAGCAGATGCAATCCAAACTCCTTGATTTGTCTGTTGATTTTTGACTCGCCCCACTTGTACATGTACATGTACATTATTTGCTGCACTAAAACGTTATGCCTAATTTTATGACCAAAAAAGGACATACAATGTACGTGTATATTCACTCATATCTCATCCATTGTTTGTTGATGTTAAATACCCCAACCTACAAGCAACGTTATGTTTTTTTCCAGATAATATCCTGGGAATGCTAATGTCAAACAAGACTTATAGGGAATGCCATAAACAAGAACTAACTTAAGCAATAAGTAAACAGCAATTGTTTGCAAATCGGAAATCAAAACTACAGGTATGCAACAGAGCTTTCCCACGAAATGGGAAGGGTTAACAAATCGGCTATGACAATAAACAGAAGTCTGGCAACTTGAAATTTCCAGATAGTGCGGGCACCCTGTATTCTTCTCCAATGGCCCTGTGGTTTTGTTCAAACTCGTACATTTTAAATTACCTTTTTAACTACTTGTGGATATCCTAAAATCTCTTGAAATTCCACTTAACGGTTCGCATCTAACACGAATAACTGGACACAAGCAGTATCGTAAGAAGGCACGTCACTTATCTCATAATCTCAAGAAACAAGTTTTTGCATTCTTCAAGGTCATATTTGCATCGTTGTGAAAACGGAAAATTTTCGGCTTTATGCTTGCAACTTACACTGTACACGGTGTAAGGTTTTTCAGGATAATTTTAGGAAAAATTCATTGTCCGAAATATTCGTAGATTTTTTTTATTCACAGAAAAATCTAATACCGTTACTGAAAAATTCCAATCGAATTCCTAACGATGATAGTTGCGAAGTTTTAGAAACGTTTCAGAAGCGAGGATTAAAAAAACCACAATAATGGTAGATTAATTCCAGTTTTCAGTAGAATTTTAGGAAAAATTCATTGTCCGAAATATTCGTAGATTTTTTTATTCACAGAAAAATCGAATACCGTTACTGAAAAATTCCAATCGAATTCCTAACAATGATAGTTGCGAAGTTTTAGAAACGATTCAGAAGCGAGGATTAAAAAAACCACAATAATGGTAGATTAATTCCAGTTGTCAGTAGAATTTTAGGAAAAATTCATTGTCCGAAATATTCGAAGATTTTTTTTATTCACAGAAAAATCGAATACCGTTACTGAAAAATTCCAATCGAATTCCTAACAGTGAAAGTTGTGACGTTCTAGAAACGTTTCAATAGATAGCATAATCTTAAAACCGCAATCATACTCACAGATTCCTATTGTCGTTTTTGGATAAAGCCACAGAAAAGCCAAACATCGAATTGGGTAAATCCGAAAAGATTATGGGATAAGTCAAATCCACGTTGAATCCCTGGATTCGAGCCAGGCTCGAAATCAAGACCAAAACCACAATCCGCACAATAATTCCCATGACAAAACGAAATTAAGATGATCAACGATGTAATCCGTGCAACGATTAAACCGATTTGACTTCACAATCCGCTGAGAACGAGCGCACCCTACTTTATAAAAGCCGCTGCAGGATATTCTGTAGGAAAGCGCTGACTCAGAAATCAAGTTTGCTACGAAATGGAGAACCACGTGCGTCATGTTCCAAATTCCTACCTGTTGCTATGACGTCGTGGACAGGTGGCGCCATCTAGTGAATGACAGAGGAATCAATCCAGAAAGTCCCCAAATTTCGATTTTTGGAGCGTTTGAAATCAAAATCCTTGGATAAAACTTTACAAACATGGAAACGCATTTGTTGGACAGTCAATGGAGACAGAAAATTTGACTTGAAATGACTACATAGTTTTTCTGGCCGCCTTGCGCTGCAAACGTCGAACATGTACAAAGTTAGTCAAGTTTTGTTTGTTTATACTGTACATGTAATTCGATATTGTATTAGTTGTTGTTTAGTTTAGACAGTTGGTCCATTTACGTGCATTAAAGAATTTTGTTATTTAAAGGACTGTGTTCGCCTTGAGCTGAATTGTCTGCTAGCGTTTTATCGATAGGTGGTGCAAGTAGTGGGAAAAGTATTGTTCCAAATATTGTCAGCATTTATTTAAAATTTTCATTCGAAGAATTTTTAGTTTTTGAATATATTTGGAAATTCTGAAAGTAAAGCTTTTGAAATATTCGATTATACAGGGGTGTTCTGTTTATATAGCCAGTGCCCAACGAAATAAAATTATATCTTTAATACGGTAAGAGATACAATGATAGTTCTTGAAGGTAACTTTTTGAGTCGACCACGGGCTATCCGGAAACAATATTTGCCGTGACCTTGAGTGTCCCACTCAAGGTCATACATGTGACCGTTCTGTGTTTTTTGTCAATATGTCAGAAACCGCTGCAGATAGGATCCTAGTGTGAACTAGAAACTTGAAGAGCGATACCTAATTAGTCTAATTAAGTTGGTTTCAAAATTTCTGAACGAGTCACAGCGAGCTAGAATTTTTTTTCCCTTTTTCCGCGAGTGACCATAATGACGCATGGATGACCTTGAACGGCACATACAAGGTCACGGCAAATATACATTAGTTTCCGGATAGCCCGTGGTCGACTCTAAAGGTTTCCTATTCAAGAACTATCATTGTATCTCTTTAATACCGTATTAAAGATTTCATTTTATTTCGTTGGACACTAACTAAACATTTATTTTTACACCCTGTAACTCGGATGTTTTAATTTCACTGCTCCCCAACAGAGGACGCCACCCTCTTTTCCCGTTGGTTGTTGACGTAATTTTTCCTCGACGTTCGAAATTCGAATGTTTGAAAGACGCTGCAGCATCCGAGGTAAGTCGTTATCCTTTCATTGGTTTATAAACTAAGAAATTCGAGATTAAATGCGAAATTGGACATAAGCAGCAACCAATTGGTTAAAATCGAGTTTAATCGGCTGTTGTGAATCGCCTAAAGACCTGAAATAACGAGTCTGAATGCAAATTAGGAAAGAGGGATGGAGAAGATGAAAATCCAACCGTCTCAATCGGAATAAATGATTTATTTCCTCATCCCAAATATTTTTATATTACGAACTACGAATTATTAATTTGAAAGACAGGACGTTTCAAACGAGATTACTCACCGAAACTCGTTTAGAATTTGCAGTCAGTACTCTGTCAGGAAGGGTGAAACTCGATCACAACGATGGATCAACATCCCTCGTTCCTGGAACAAGGGATGAGGCTTCAAACTCGTTCGGTTTGACGTCATGCAGTGTTGCCAATATACTGTTTCACGTAAATTTCTTCAACAATTGAGACGACATTTTGTCTGGTACTACTATTTCATTTGGCGTAGGGCTAATTTGTCGAGTAAGGACGGGCAAGGAGTATGATCGATGATTTGATAAGTTTTCTTCGGTTTATATATTAATTTGATAAGTCAAAATGTTCACATTTCGAAGTAGCGTTATTCTCTCACATTATAGAATCTCCCATCATGCACTGCACGCCCCGTGTATAACGTGATCGCAGTGCGAACGCCACTTTTTGGAATGCCGTTTCTCGAACTAGTTGCGTTTCCTGTCTGAACGAGGTATAAGTGGTTACTGTTTTGAGACTGTTGACTGTGTTCGTGTAAGGTCCATGAAATTAAGTCGGCTATCCAGCCGTATCAAGAAGCAGCCGTAAAGAGCGCCACCTGACGGTTTCCCTTTTCGTCAAACTGTTCCTCCACACACGTTCTTCACATTCTCGTTTCCTACGCCGCGCGTTTTTCTCGCTCCATTAGCCGTTGGTGTTTTTCTTCTCCTCGCAGCAATTTTTCAATTATTGTAAATCAAAAGACGGCGTGAATTTACGGCCGCGGTTTCGTTCTGAGCCGTTACGTTACGCGTCTAATTTCCCATCTCGCGACGCCCCCTATACGTGTAACGTGTCGCCAAAAAAAGTCTCCCCACACGCACCGCCAATTACTTTATAGCCAGCCCTATTACGGTTAGACGATTTCGAGAAGATGATGAAAAGAGAAAAAAAAAATGTAGGTTATAGCGTTGTACCTAACGTGTATGTATACGCGTATAGCGTTGCAAGACTATAGGGACGATCGTAAAAACAGGAATTCGACGAAATTTCTATTTCGCCCGATCGACAAATTTCGATGGTCGAACGGAGCGGAATTATTGAAGCGGAAATTTCGCCCATTTTAAAAATGCCATTATCGAAGAACCCCTCGAGTTACCCTAAATCGAATTTCGAGAAAAATAAACTGTATATGGAGAGGGAGGAGAACACTTTCATTATACAGTAGAACCTGTCTAAATACTGTCTAAAATAATATCCTCTCTAAAGAAATACCGTGTAAAGTAATATTCTCTCCAAAGAAGTACTGTCTAAAGCAATATCCTTCCAAACCAAATACTGTGTAAAGTAACACCCTGTCTAAACGAATGATTTCTAAAGTAATATCCTATCTAAACAAATATTGTGTAAAGTATTATCCTCTCTCTAAACAAATACTTCTAAAGTAATATCCTCTCTAAACAAATATCCCCTCTAAACTAATATCAGGTCATGGTGACTACCAACTTGGAAAAACCTGGAAAACACGAGGAAATTTTATATTCAAACAACTGGAAAACCTGCAAGATTCGGGGCATTTCGTATTGGAACCTACAATTTTTCAGCATGAAAATCAGCCCCGATAATCGATTCTACC
The DNA here is from genome assembly GCA_034687865.1 of Kryphioiulus occultus. NCBI lineage: Eukaryota > Metazoa > Arthropoda > Diplopoda > Julida > Julidae > Kryphioiulus > Kryphioiulus occultus. Next base: position 2,157 of record JAQGAF010005898.1, on the reverse strand, counting down.
ATTCCCCTAAAATTCCGTGTTTTCTATATTATATGTTGTTTTTTATGACCTAAGCATTTGTTTTTAATATAGAATCGTGGCGCACGCTTCATCACTAAAATATATTTTTCGAACGCCAAAAAATTAGACTATCATCCTGGAAAACATGGAAACTTTGGGCATTTCATTTTCAGAAATAAGTCATCATGATAAACCTCCATAAATTGATATTCAGTAATTTTTGCGTTAGTTTTTATTGGTCCCACAACTTTCTCGAGCTAACACTGCAATTTGTTAAGCAGTTTCCAAGTGGTAGCATCTGCCCCCAATCTGCCCAAGCTAAAAACCTCTCTAAACTAATATCCAGCGCCAATCCCGCTGATATTGGTTTAGACAGGTTGTACTGTCATACTGCCACAGTGTGAACAATTGGGAACTTAAGCAGCTTGTGTTGTTGTCCTGGGGTGGGCTTTACCGCAACAGTTTCAGGACCGAAGGGTTCGTGTTGGGAAGGGGGAAAATAGAAAAGGTGGGGAAGTTCCCTAAGTTCCCTTCCCTACTTAATCAACGTATCAATGGAATTTCAATTGTGCGTTATACAGAACCATGGGGAGAGACATGAAATGGAGACACGAGGGGATGAGGAGTTGAGAACCACGACTGCAGCGAGGGGGTCCCGTATCTGTGCCCTTTGACCCCCTTCTAATTTCACGTCCCCCTTTCTCCTACATGTATGTCAGAGGGCATTATACAGTAGAACCTGTCTAAACCAATATCTTTAGGGCCGGTGCTGAATATTAGTTTAAAGAAGTTATTAGTTTGGACCCTTAAGGGAATGGCAGGTAACATCAATTTATAGAGGATATTACTTTAGACAATGTTTAGAGAGGATATTACTTCAGCTAGTATCTGTTTTAAGAGGATATTACCTTAGGCAATTTGTTTAGACAAGATGTTTTTCAGTCAGTATTTGTTTAGACAATATTACTTAACGCAGCATTTGTTTAAAGATATTACTTTAGACAGTATTTGCTTAAAGAGGATGTTATTTAAGATAGAATTTGTATAGAGAGAATGTTAAATCAAACATTATTTGCTTAGACAGGATGTTACTTTAAATAGTATCTGTTTAGAGAGAATGTTAATTCAAACATTATTTGCTTAGACAGGCTATTACTTTAGACAATTTGTTACTTTAGGCGCTTTGTTACTTCAGTCAGTATTACCTTAGACAAATTTATTAGTGAGGATATTTCTTTAGACGGTACATGTATTTGTTTACAGAGGTTCTTAATGTAGGAGACGTACAGGGTGTGCGCACAACAACAGGTTCCCAGAAATGAAATAAATGTGGGACAAATCGTCCAGTTAATATCGAACTACGGTAAAAAGCACTTACCACCTTTGCCGCTAGAGGGCTGCGTCGGCGCCGCTGTCGTCACTTTGGGAATTTCTGAAAAAAAAATTTGCGAAAAAGAAAAGATTAGCCAAAAACTGTCTAAATAAATTTTTAAAAAATTAATTTCACCTCCCCAAAATCGCTCGTTATTAGCTTTCTCCCTTCCGTTTCCATTTCCCAAAAGAATTAAAAATTCACTTTCCAATGTTAATGACCGAGCAAAAGGAGCTTTAATTAATTAAAAAGGTGGGTGGGGGCGGGGTTAATTAGTGGGCAATTAATAAGCGAATTAGTGGACGGAAATCGGATACCCAATTTGTCAGCCCCTGGAAGAAAATAAAACCAACAGGTGTTTCGTCTCCCATCGTGATACATTCATTCACACGCCAGTCTTGGGTGTTCAATTAAGAGTGTGCTATAATGTGATACGTCAAACACGGCGGCCGCCGTTGACCCTCTTTGTTCGATTAATTTTAATTATTGAATAACTAACTGGTGTACGATTTCTCGTGACGAAGGCTCGTTGGCTATATCCATGTTCCTAGTTTATTCTGCATGGCTAACCCAAGTCGAAATGCGAACGTTTTCAGACCCCAATATGACCGAATTGGGGGAGGGGGGGTGTTCATGTATTGGGTTGTTTAAGGATTGTGTCATCATAAAAGCGTGAGTATGGCTTTCATTCCAAAGCCCTGTATCGATGATAGTAATTAAAGGGGGACGTTCAAGTATTATGTCGTGCGAGGATTGTCATCATAAAAGCGCTAATTTAGAACACC
>JAQGAF010005897.1:0-11188 GCA_034687865.1 Kryphioiulus occultus | reverse complement strand
CCCATTGGGAGATTTGCATGTGACGTCATTTATTCAAATTTTTTAAGCGCGAATTCAAGACACTTGGTCCCCCTTAATACAATACTACAAGTTCCCCGAAAAAGAATTCAATTCGAAATCTAGCTTTGTTCCACAAAAATATCTAGTTCAGAGCAGATAAATTGATTTCCCACAGCTTTAAAAGTGGAGAACCCATAATTTGTTAGATATTTCTGCTCTGCAGAGTAGTCAGAATCAAGTGAAGTTCAGTCTTGAAAGTAAACTTATAAATAACCTGGAGCTAAAGTTTAAGCTATGAACAGAGAAGAGAAACTGAATAGGAATGAACCGAGGGTTCTGACATTTTAAAACCAGCAAATTCCCAAGAGGATAGCAGCAAACAAGCATGTGAGCATATGCAAAACAAAAAGCCAATATACATTGTAAAACAAGATATCACTAATTTCAAAAGATTCTGTTCCTATAAATTCATGCATTTTCAACACTGGTTCTATCATTGAGGGAAGGGTCTTTTTGTTTTATGTACAGTAGTTGTTACATTACCTGTGTACACATTAAAGCTCAAACCACATTGTTTTTACACATTTTTCTCCGGCAACTTATAGAATTAGCTAGGGTTTCTCCAGCATAACCATAAATTTATACCTCCTGCCAAACTTTGTCTACAAAAGTGATATGTCCCGAATTTTATATTAATTTCAATAATGCAGATGTATTTGAAAACTATTGTAAAATATCAGTTTGATTTATGACACCTGCCTGGAAATGAACCAGTCATGAAATTATTTTACTCAGGACACATTTCATAGGAAACAAACATGACACCATTTCAAAAACAAAGATAATATAGAAACCACACAAAACACGTGTTGCACTACTCGTCAGCCGGACAACACAAACTTAAAAAATGACAACTACCTGAAATCCAAATGTGATGAAGGGATGGCCAGGGCAGCAATCCTCTTTAATACGTTCATCTGCTAGTGGATCGCTGGCATACTTAATATTCAGGCCTTCCAGCTATGCGGTAAATGGAATGATTTAATGAATAATGTAGCATTTAGACATTTGAGGCTGAGGAGGGCAGGTAAATCAGAGTTAAATTCCTCATGTTATTGTCATGTTACATTTTCTTTTATAGTACGTTTACTAAAACACACAAATCAATAAAAAATAACTTACCAGTTATCAGCAGATCTTACTTGAGTGCATGCATGATTGACAGAAATACCAGAAATTTTTGCTGATAATTTTTTATTCACGATTACTTAACTCCTATTTGAATTACACTTTCCATGTGTTGTTCTTTTTCCGTCAAAACCATGGCAATGGCTCGTTTGACCTTGGTTTGACTGAATTGGATTTATTGGTTTGCTGGAGATTACAATTGAGATTTGAACGAAGTAAATTGCGAATAAAAAATTATCAGTAAACATTGACGATATTTCTATCAATCTGATACTAAAGTACATACTGCTGAATGACTGGCAAGTTATTTTTTATTGATTTTCATGTTTTAAAAACGTAGTATAAAGGAAAATTTCTTGCTGTGAGAATCTGACTTTTCACCTGTCCGTCTCGGGCTTCAAGAATTCAAAACTATGGATCCAAATAAAGCAGCTATTTTCAACCTGTAACATACGACCATTGTCATGGCACACCATGAGCTGCTCAGAAAAGGAATGCTGAACTTTAATGAAAGGTATTCTCAGGGCCCACAACTAAAGGGGACACTCAGGTGGCAGCTGAGGACGGAACCATTTACCCCCAGGACCATTCAGGATAATATTAACAAAGAATTTTTGTATTGATCATTTAAAGTCATCATTTGCAATAAATATTTTTGTAAAAAAATTCACCTGTGGCATTTTAACCTATTAATTTCGATAAGTAAATTTGTGTATGAAAATTCAGGTTAAACCAAACAGGTGTGGTCCAATTGTTTTAATTCACCTATGGCATTACTATGAATACTATGACATGTTTTGGCAAAATCCATTAAAGTCCATTATTAGTACTTTAATATTTCAACCCCTCCCCATCAAACAAGGGTCTCCTGAATTGAAGGCTTCACAGCTCACATGGCTCTCAAAGAACCATTACTATGCCCCCATCATGCGGACAAAATTTTGTGACCTTGTAATATCGCCTTCATACTTTATTGCTTTGGCTTTATGGGTCACTACTTCCAAAATTTATCTAAATGATTTCTTGTATTTCTTTAAAATCCAAAGCTAAATATCCTCAATTGTACCTACCTCTAAAGTGTTACATAAGTAAACTAAATTTTCCTTGAGAACAGCTTTCTCATCAAACTCAGTGGTCAAATTGAAAGCTTCTATGCCAGTTTTATCCACTTTTTCCTAGAGAAAGTATTTGGATCACTAATTATTCGGCTCATCTTTATCCTAAAGTTTTAGAAGTGCACTTGTAATACTGACTTTAACAACTTGAACAAATGGCATCACTTTCTTCATGTATTTCTTCAACTCGTTAAACTGCTGTAGTTCGGTGGAAATTAATTTGTTGTCCAAGACGCCAGAGTTTTTCTGTTGAGTAAAATTTAAGACTGTTTTAGGTAAGCAAAGAGTAACTTCATTTAGATTATGGGCAAATGGGAATGCACTTGAAATTATGGTATACAAGTATACAGTACCATAGAAGCAATAGGATATTACACTAAAATGTGTACCTTTAATAGCGAATGTGAAAAAACAAATAGCCTACATATACAGGGTGTCTGATCTTTCTGTACAAATACATATGGGTGATAGGGAACAAGAAGACAAATATTTTTGTCCAATGAATGTGTGGTCACTTGTGACGACTTTCACTGCTATGGGCATTTACAGTTGTTGGTGGAGGGTGCACGTGACTTTGCCGCCTGGCTACTCACAAACGACGAGAAGTCATAGTCGCACCAACTCATAGCACACATCTAGCCGTGCCCATTCATAGCTGGCTACTTGGTTAGGTTAGGGGGCGAAGTGACGTAGAACCGTTGGGGAACCAGGTATAATACCTAATGGATATGGCAGATTCACAGAACATGCTCAAATTGACCCAGCAATGTGTTGTGCAATTTTGGGCATGTTTTTTGAATAAACAAGCTGGATCTTTTAATTAAGTATTTCTCACACTGGAAAACCTGTTCAGGGGGCACTATATCCGGGAAAATTAATACAAGCCCGATGGGTATATTTCAGGACCCAATTTTGTTTCATCAGTAAAAATTTAGGAATAACAATAGCTATAAACGTTTACTTCGAAGGAAAATTCTATTTTGGTGGAGGGCAACTATTGAGGTGGTAAACTGCTTGCAAGCCATCAGACATTGGAAATCTCTTCCAAAACGTGGCATTAAGGTTCGAGACATTCAATTCAACAATGATGTTGGCAAACGGCATTTGCTGATTGCAGGGTACAGAGTTGAATTAAATTGCCTTAAAACTCGTTACTTATTAAACAGGAAAATTTCTGCCCTCCATCGGCTATTGTGAGCAGATTTACTACTTGGCCAACAAAGGGCAGGGTATAGTTAAGACTAATATTAGACGACACTCAATAATGAAAGTGTTAATGGAAATGCTTGCTCTTCATACAGAATGTACAGGGTGTAGAAAAAAGGACTTTACAACTTTGAACTTTTTAGAAAATTATCCAGTAGACATACAAAATCGGTTATGACGTCACTTTGTAGCAAAACATTTCAAGTATTGGGTGACTGTGCAACCTTAATGTCACTGCAAACGGGAACGAGCGTATGCACAAAATAGTATGAAGGAACTCGCATTTCCGCGAACGACAAAAAAATGGCTCATTCACTGGTGCAGTGTGCGGGTTGTGTGCTTTGGTTCGAATAAACAAAGTTTGTTTCACAGGTTCTAAGGGGACTACACTTAATATCAAAAAGACCCTCCAAAATGTCCTCAATTTACTTGTGGCACAAGAATGTTGTTGAAACAATTTACAGTGAGCAATGACAAATATCAAGTGGTTATCCACATGTTGAGTGATGAAATTAAAAATATTTGGACTACGTTTGGCGTCCACTAAATGTAACAAAAACTGCATCTCCCGAAACTGGTATTCTGCATATGACTCGTTTTATATTTAAACACTTAAAATTCGTAAAATTGTCTTTCGTGTAACACCTAATGGTGTTATGGTTATTCACATCCGTAAGGAAAAATGTCAGAGTATCGAAGTTAACAATATTCCTGTGCCAGGAGTAAAAGAGGCCTTCTGAGTTTTTTATATTGAGTGTAAAGCATGTGTTATGAAGACTCCTTAGAACCTGTGAAACTGATTTCGTTTATTCGAACCAAAGAAAACAACACATATGCCCTGCAGCCATGAAAGGGCCATTTTTTCTGCAGTTTGCAAAAATGCGAGTCCCATGCGCAATTTCGTGTGTATGCTCGTGCCCCTTCACAGTCACATTAAAGCTGAACATTCACTTTAAACATGAAATGTTTATCTACACAATGAAAACGACTGATTTTGCATGTCTACTGGATAATTTTCTAGATGGTCTCAAAGCTGTAAAATACTTTTCTGTGTATCCTGTAAATAACAGAACAAGGTTATGAATTAAGAATCTCAATCCAATATGCACATATTAAACAAATGACACTCAATTATTTTTGAATTGAAGTCTTACTTGAAAGATATTTTTCATGGTGGTAAGCACTGTATCTTGCCAAGGAGGATACTTTTTTGCAATCCAAACTATAGCATGAGTAGGTTTAGTAGCAGGTTCTGCCACCTTCTAAAACGGACAACAACGTGAGTTCCCATGTGGATATTTATCAATCAAATTGCATATAATTCAAAATGACTTACTTTCCCTTTTCCAGCTTGCTGAAAACTCCTCATCCGAATGCGGAATTCGTGGACAGAATCCATAAGATATTCCGATGATGTCAAAATCAAAGTTTCGACGGATCCTGTCAAGGGCCATGCAGCTGTTACAATACTGTTTGTCTAAGCATTTAAGGTCAAATTAATATTTATTAACACTGTATACATTAGCCAAGCCATGAAAATTAACTCAAAAGTAGTTATTTACCTTGCCTATCAAATTCCAAATATGCTCACAAAGGTGTGGGCAGATAGGCGACAATATCAAAACTTGTGTTTCAATGAACTGAAATACAAGATCCCTGTGCATCCCGTCCACAGACACTTCACGATATTTATCACGAACTGCCTTTTAATCATACAAAATGAACCTTTTAAGCAAAGGGCATTTGTGAATTAAAAGTTAAGCACAAGACAACTCTTACCAACCTGGTATTCAAAGAATCCAGTTCTCAATGCCTCCTTATACAACATTTTATCGTAATTATCCCTTGTTTGCATGATCAATTTATTCATGTCACTGAAAGTGGATTTCGAAACTTACTAATGCGAAATCTGATTGATCATAGATTATAACAATCGTAGCAAAGATCAAAAATGTATTTCTTATTACGAAACAGTGAAATTTGAAAATCGTCCACCCATATGATATACATGTACTCAGTACACGACTTGCCTTAAAAATACTTTATCAGTGAAACTGTTGAAATTTCCAATACGCAAACTATTACTGGTTGCAAGCATTTCCTTTGTCCATTCCAAAAATGTATACAATCTCAGGATTCCTGCCTCTGCTGTAGTCTCAACAAAATTTGCATCCTCTACAGTATCCCCTGAATCTGCCAAAGAAAATCTTGTCCCTGGAAGTCAATAATAGTCATTATGTTCACAATGACCAGTTTAACAGTGCATTTTAAGACACAATAATAATACTAACCATCTGCCGAGAATTTGCCAATTGCTTCATGAAGTGTCATGAAATTTCCGGTTGATTTTGACATCTTTTTTGAGGAAAAAAATCAGCAATATTTCGGTCAATATATTTAAATGTGTGGGATTAAAATTAAATTTGTTCATACTTCACCTTTTCAGAATTCAGTAATAAATGTCCATTTGCACGCATAGCTTTTGGCCACTTTTCACTGTTGTTGGGCCATATAGCACAATGGCAATAAATACAGTATGTTAAATGATTTGGTACCAAATCTTTGCCTGAAACTCTCAAGTCAAATGGATACCTAAATTTAAATAGAAAAATTCAATGACTGCAATCGTCACTCGCCAGGTAAGAATATACCATATATTGCCACCCAGGAGAAAAAATTCCACAATCAAATATACTGCAGTTTTTCTGAGGTAAACTGCAGTATATTCGAATCAACTACAATATATTCAAATAAAGTGCAGTTTTGTGCTTTGCAGTAAAAGTGAAGCTGAAAAACTGCAATTAAACTGCAGTGTTTTCTTGGTCTTTTTGAAGTAAATCTGTAGTTTTTTTTCCTCAAAAATACTTGAAACTGCAGCATTTCTACAGATTTTCTGCAGTACATTATAGTTTAGTGAAACTAAGGACTTTGCTATAGGATATACATTATAGGACCTGTTATGGTTATGAAAGTGGGACAACTATAGGTCTCAAATGATGTTATTAGGACCATGCATCATATGACATTAGCATCTTTACGAGTCTTGACATTACAGAAAATAATAGGTGCTTCAAGTGATGTTAGGACCTCGGGCGACGTTATTAGGAATTAGGGTATATACATGTAATACGTGATGCTGATTGGACTATGTCTTAGATAATGTCAAGTCGTTTTCAAATGACGTCAACCTGATGTCATGTGAGATCATTGCCTATTGCCACCATGTTAATGAATTAACCTGAATTTTATTTATTTACTCACTTTTGCTTTAATAAATTATAATTATAGCAAAATTTGTTGATTTCCATGAAGATTGAGTTATTTGCCAGGAGTTATCCTGCATTGAATTATTCAAAATAAATAAAAATTGATAAAATTCAAAAAGTCATGACTATTGATTGAACCCTAAATTGTATCAATTTTTCTTCATTTGTATGTATATGTATATATGCGCGTAAGAGTTAATGCACATGTACCAGTCTCTGCCAAATTGTTCCTATTGCAGATATTTCCATGCACTCTTTTGTTTGTTAGAGTAGTCCGGGGGACATTTAATCACCACAGGCACATCGTTACCTGGTCTGCCGGACCAGATCTCTGGACCTATGCTCATGAGGTGGTTGGTGTCAATACAAAACCTGTAGATATTCATGCCCTAGTCACAACAAAAGAATAAGGACGCAATTTCATCAATAAATACCGGAGATATGGCTGTATGGGTTTTGTGATACCTGTGAACCGAAAAAGGAAAAATGACGCATTTAATTCTGTTGACAATATGAAAACGTTGTGAATAATGTTGTCATACCTCGTGCACAGACTGTATGCCTGCCTTGGCTGTTAAGACTGTTTTCGAAGTGCTGACCATTGGTAACAATGCAACTTTGCAATCGTGTGACGAGATTAATGCGGACATTGCGAAGCATAGCAGCATCTACTGTGTGGCATGCATTTCGAATGTGTTGCTGTAGATCCTCTCGGTCTTGAGGGGAAGTCTCGTATACCAGTATTAATGTACCCCAGAGGAAGAAGTCTAATGGTGTTAGGTCTGGTCAGTGTGGTGGCCATTCTGTTGGCCCAGCCCGGCCAATCCACTGACCTGGAAAGGAACGGTCCAGCCATGCTCGTACATTACAGGCAAAATGAGGCGGTGCTCCATCATGCTGCAGACAAAGTGCAGCGTGCTCTCTGAGGAGTAGGTTGTAGGTCTATTCCTCAACCACAGTTCGTAGCATCATGCCTAAATAAAGCTGGGCAGTCAGTGCTCCATCATAAAATACCTTGTCCACAAGCCTATCGCCATGCAACCCACACCAAACATTCACACTCCACTGTACCTGATGATTGGATTCTCTCAACCAGTGAGGGTTCACTGGGGACCAGTAGTGTGCATTAAGGATATTAACAACACCATCACGTGAGTTTAGCTTCATCAGTGAATAAGATATGCTACAGAATGTTGGGTGATGCTTCAATCTTATTCATCATCCAGTTGCAGTAGTCAAATCGCCTTGGGTAATCAGCTGGAATCATACCCTGGTGAAGGTGAATGTGGAAAGCATGGTAGTGATATCGACGTAGTATGGGGACAACAGAGGACTGTGAGATGCCTAATGCCATGGCAATGGCACGAGTACTGCTGTGAGGGTTGATGGTACATAGTGCAAGAACAGCTTCTGCCATTGTCACATTGGTTGCCACCCTGGCCCTTTCATCCAAGCGCTGGACCTGCAACCTACCTGTATCTCTAAAACATTGCACAGTTCGCAATTGGAGCATGTGTGTTACGGTATATTGTGGAAACCGGTTGTTGAACATACGGGGTGCAGCTCCGGCATTTCTCTGACATTCACCATACATTATCACCATTTCACATCGTTCCTCTGTGGTGACCCATGGCATTTTGGCACTGTGCAATACTTGGTTTAGCTGTGATGTTGTCAACTACAACTATTTAATTATTGGCTAACTTCTGTGTAAATTCTTAGTCTACCTGGAATATAATCCATTACAATTATGCAAGTTAATTTGCATAAAACTGTGTGGACAATGTCCATGAGCCAGATATGATGCTGACAAACATCAAAGGTCATATCTCTGGTATTCATTGATGGAATCGCATCCTCTTTTTTTGTTGTGGCTAGGACATGAATATCTACAAGTTTTGTATTGACACCAACCACCTCATGAGCATAGGTCCAGAGATCTGATCCAGCAGACCAGGTCCGGGGTCATCCTTGACGATGTGACTGTGGTGATTAAATGTCTCCCGGACTACTCTAACAAACATAAAAGTGCGCATGACAATATCTGCAATAGGAAAAATTTGCCAGAGACTGGCACATAAAATGTTATTGCTCTGTTAAAAAACGAAATTTAGTGTAATATGTATATGTTAGCATTGCCAGTAACATTATTTTCAGCTGAATAAAATGTTATGGCACTGTTTAAAAACGAAATTCAGTGTAATATTTAAAGGCCTATTTTAGCATTGCTAGTAATATTATTTTCAGCTGAATAAATTGTTATGACACTGTTATAAATGGTTATGCCAATAGCTGAAAAGAACAAACCTTTTCACTTTCACTGTTTCCCGACATTATCGTTTCACAATAATTAGGTATCAGTTTGTAATTTTTTTTCCATTTTTTGGCACCAGAATGCATAGGTCAGAGGTGTCACATACGTCATTAGAGGCCCTAGTTTGTCACTACTTGTCGCACGGGTAGCTGACATACTTTTTGCCCAGAAACTGGATGAAAAACCAGTAGGCAAGTAACGACATAAAAATACCTGTTTCGTTCACACCTCCTGGTAGCCGACAATCTATATTGCTCTAGCTGGGAGTACAACTCCACTAAGGCAGGCGTCGAGCATTGCTTATTTGGGAAACTGTGGTACAGGTCTTAGTCTTCCGTTGTTAGAAAACCCACGGTAAATTTTTACATGAGAAGAACCAATGAAGAAGAGGCTAAAAAGGGAACAATAGTTGCCATTTCCAAACAAATGAGGGAATGTACGTGAAGCTAGCCTAGAAAGCCTTCAAAACAAATTGCAATGCTGAATAAAAATCCAGATAGAGAACATACAAATGAAGAATGCAAATCCGAGTGATCAGAATCAACCTAAAAATCAGTATCAAAGAAGTTATTAGAATCAGTGGGTTATCAAAATAGACATGTATTTCAGCAACAGCATGTGTTCCAAAGAACACATTTTCTTAGAAATAATCAAACAATGGGAGAAATGCTCCCAGTCAAGTTATGCCACATACATTTCCCTGTTATGAGTGTGGAAAGCAAGGTCACTATGCAAGAAAGTGTCAAAATAAAGGAATTCAAGATTCCCAGTTTCTTTAAACTCCTTGTTCAAGCAACAGTAAATACTCTAGTTCGTGGAGCCCAAGAAAAACATTACACTGAGATAGGAAGTGGCACATGATGCTGGTATATCCACAAGAAAAGTGAGAATATAGACTGTTATATTCCTTATTTTAATATAACTATTTTTGGAGCAAAAGCACTCATGGTGTTTGACACAGGTGCCACCAAATATTTGTGTCCATCCTTTATATACATGTATAAATTTATAGGGCAATGAAAAAAGGTGGAACTGGAATATGTGTCAGTACTAGGCAGGACAGTTTCTGGAGAACCTTTCTTGATTTTGCAACATTTAATGCTGCCACATTAGCCCATTTTCTTTGCCAGACAAATGTTATGTGTTAATTGGGCAAGATTTGATCCATGTGATGGATCTAATTTACCAACCTGCCAGTCATGGAATAAAGTCCCCAAAGTTTTCCATAAAGATTAAAACCATAAATGATTGTGTGAAAAATGAAAAGGGGTACATGCATTTGGTATCTTGGTATCCACATTCAACAGGTGAAGGTTCTTAAAAATCAAGTGGAATCACTTTTAGTTGAAAATCATTAAGTTTTTGCATTATCTTTGAGGGAGTTGAAACCAACACAAATAATTAGATATACAGTTGAGTTGATGGATAATGTTCCTGTCTACCAGAAACCATACAAATTACCCAAATTCCCAATTTCATGATCAGATAGAACTTTTGGATGCTGGGGTAATTTGACCATCTGCAAGTCCTTACTCCAGTTCATTTAGGTTGTTAATGGCACCTGGCAAATCACCAAGACTGATAATTGATGTTCGTGCTCACAATGAGGAATAACTAGACGACAGATATCCCCTGTCAAACATTGAGTAATTACTAGAAAGGTTTAGGCGATGCAAGGTTAGTCATTCATAAACGTTTCAAGTTCTTTCTATCTAATTCCAATGGACGAAAAGGTTTAGAACAAAACTGCCTTTTCCAGTCCAACAGGTCATTATCCGTTCACACGATCTCCAGTTGGGATGGAAAAACTCACCCTGCAATTTTCAGAGAGCAGTAGATGTCACACTGGTAGGATTAATCGTGAATTTGATTCGAGAATTTGCTTAATTTTAGTCGATATCCTGAAGAACACTTAGAGCATTTGCAACTAATTTTCGAAATGCAATATTAGGAAGTGCAATATGTAGGTCATGTCATCTCAAAAGTATTGTTCGATTTACTTCGTTCCGATTTGAATAAACTTTCCAGGTGGCATTCTTTTCTCGTCGTAACCATGGCAACGGCCGGTTCGATCAAAGTCGATTAATTGGTTTCCTGGA
>JAQGAF010005896.1:0-11189 GCA_034687865.1 Kryphioiulus occultus | reverse complement strand
GGACGGTCTGCCCCCTGGCGTTGGTGATGGGCCCAATAGGTGCGAAAATAGGCCAACGTTAAAAATTCCACAAACAAGTGCTGAGAAAAGGTATTTTGAGTCAATTTTGCTCTTTTTGCTCCTATGGGAAAATAACATGGGAATTCAACAAAGGAAGCTTAGCGGATGCCACGCAACTGCGCGTTTTCCCTCGTTTTCAAAAAATCGTTGCTCGCCAATTAGGCATTAACGGATGGTTATAATTAATTTAACTGACAGTATGGGACGTGTACTAAGCCACTACGAAGTTATTGGTCGATTAAATGAACGTTTTGTCAGATTTTCTTGCCTCCAAAATCGGTGTGTCATTCGGTTTCAGCAGCATTTGTACCCCCAAAATTACGAAAAATTCTAAAATTTCCGGGGTTAAAATGGTATTACTATTGTCAGGATAGGGTAAGGATGCTATATTGAAATTTTCAGCGTGTTTGGACGATTTTGAAAATTAGGACTTGGTCTGGCAAATGCCGAGAAAAAGTGTTTTGAGCCAGTTTTGCGCTTTTTGCTCCTATGGGAAATAACATGGGGATTGAACTTTATTTCTTCGAAGGAAACTTATGAGCCCGCTTATGGGCTGTCACTCAAACGATCCCCCTTCTCCAGCTCCTTGAAAAAAAAAGTGTTGCGAGGCTAGACAGGTCCCGCTAATATCCTTTACTTGTCGGCATGGCAAATGTGAAAAAGTTGAATTCGCTGCCCTTCTGTACAGTGTAAATTATTAACTTCAATTAGCGTAATGGACGATTAACGCACAAATGAGCTTAATCAGCGAGAGGGATGCATGTCTGAGAGTTGAATCCATATATACATTGTATTTTTTATACATACCTCCAGTTAGTAAATTCCGATAAAAGTTTACGATTTAAGTCCTGGAATTGATTTTTATGGAGAATGGCGCAACGAGTTAGTATATTGTTAATAGTGAAAAGATGATTTGTAATTGGGATATGTGAAATTAAGGTTTTCAGTTTTTCAATACAGTGCAGATGTTGATTGCTGCATGATTTAGGCTGCATCAGTCCGATATTGTAATCGTAATTTTCTACATTGTAAATAGGCTACACTGTATTTGAGGAAACTGAGATCGGTGCAAAAGTAAAGTTACGATTTTATAAATTTGGGAGTAAACCGAGTTTGATTTAACAATAAATTTTTCAACTAGTTTTCTTTCTGAACTCTTATCTATAATTTATAAATTTTAAAAAGGCATGGATCGCTGCATCAACCCGACATTTTAGTCACAATTTCCAAATTATTTCATCGAATTGAGATCGGGGCAAAATTAAGTCATTTTCGAATCAGTCTGGCAATTCTCTTAGTATTTTTTAAAATATTTCATCAAACTGAGATCGATGAAAAATTAAGTTATTTTTAATTACGTTTTGATAAAAGTTGTGAGTAACCGAGTTTGGTTTCAAATTCATTGGAGGCTTGGCGCAACCTTTAGTTTGCTTATTGAACATTTATCTCAGTAGTATGCTTATTACCGAAATACTTGGCGTATTTTTATCTATTTATTTTTTCGGTTCTATGTAATCACGAGTCCTTTTGCATAGAAAAGCAAACGCAGCGCTTTGCCATCATAGGAGGGAGGGATGCCACATTTGGCTGTTCTTTCTCGTTCTTTTCGAAGAGAAAGGCTTGACAAGTTAGTACTAACTGGGCAAGCTCATAAATCAGCGCATTAGCCTGACACAACAACAGCGGCGCCCCTGTCTCAAAAGTGGAAAGTTCTTCGACGTTGTTGGTTCGATTTCTTTCTCAACGGGCATTCGTTAGGCCTACTGCTCGTGTTGTTTATCTTTGTACTCTACTGTACATGTGCAGTACATGTACTGTACTGATAATTAAGTGATAGTTGAATGATAGTTCAATGTGAAAATCACGCGGTGATTATATTTACATGTAGGCACGATTGACCAGCGTAAAGAAAACCAGCGACAATACTTTTTGTTTGAAATTTGGAATTCAATTCGACAAAACTCAGTTTTCGGAATGAAATGCATGCGATACTTTATTTGCTGTGTGGCCATCGTAGGCCAGACACCGAAAACTTTCGATTGGCCTACTACATGTACTGTATACATGTACATGTAACGAAAAGCACAGTCTGAGCAGTCAATGAAAGCCAACGTGCATGCTATATAGTAAAGCGACAGTATTTGCACCCTTAGTTCTGAATGAGTGATTTTTGATACTACACTATAATGTACATGTACATGTACATGTAAAATAACTGCATACATTATGCGCCAAATTTCAACTGGTTTTAACGTGTTTTTTTACACGTTCCGTTGCATGGTTTCTCGAATAATTCCATCAACATGTACATGTATTGTATACAATATATTTAAATGATAATACATGTACCTATGATAATGTTAATTTCTTAACATGTGATGGGTGAAATCTTCATTGTTAAGAATGGATCTAATTTTTCACCATTAATGCACACGGTGAAATTTTAATCTTCAGAAATGATACATACAGTAGCTGACAAGGAACTAATTTGCAGTTGAGTTTGGTGAGAGCGGTTGAGCCCGTAAATTTTCTAGCAAATTAATGGTGCTAGTAAATTAATTGTTCACAAGAGAATCGCGACTTATTGTCGTTATAAATGGCATATCTTTGCGCTTTCTTTGGTTAGGATGATCAGGGAAATTTGTTTTAAAACCTGGAAAAGCCAGGGAAGTTACAGTTGCATCTATGGGGGAGGTGGACCCTGATTCTGTGTAAATGTTTATATGCAGATGTCACCATATCATTTTGTTAATATGTAAGACTAATTTTCTTACGACGCAAATAATATTAATTATGCAAAAAAAATACGAGAAGTAAAAATGTAGGAGTAACCATCGGTGTTACAATAAAAACAAAATTGAAAGCTAAATTTATTTTAGTGAATTTTTTTGTGTTTTTTTTTTTGAATTGACTGTGAATTTGCAGATAACGTGCCGTTTCTGGCCGCCTTGCCTGCTTATTCATATGCCCGCTAGATGTCGCCACTTCCTCCGCATTCCAATAATAAGCGGCTTTTTGTTTTCAAGATCTTGTTGACTCTTCAAGTACTGTACGTCTTTTAAATTTTTAAAACTAATTTGAATAATTATAAAAATGTCATAAAAATTATTTATGAAATCTATAGAAACATTTGACTACTGAAAATGTACATACAGTAATGTACTTTCAAGTCAATCAGAATAGGGAAAGTGGGTTTTTAAAGTTACATTTGGATCATTGGTGATAACAGTGGATTTTCAGTTTCTTGCCATTCATACAGGATTTGGTGTCATCATTATTCTTCAGAAATTATAAAAATTATACAGGTTTCCTAGCGAAAGTAAATAACTTATTAGGAAAAGGGATGACCATAGTGAGCTAGAATGTGATATATCACCTACTCATAAGGTGATGTCACAATTATATGGGCCAATCATAGTTAAAACATTCAACGTATTGAGTGTTTCTATGGTTTTGACTAATTTGGATAAAAGCAGTAAGATCCCGGAATATCTTTAATTATAGAAAGAATTAGAAAAGCTGAAATAACCGCGATTCTGAGCTGTAACTTTCCTATGTCCAGTGCATGCACTATGTACATTTACGTACAAGTTGTAGCAGTGTTCGAGCTGGAATTTTCTGAGAATTATCTACACAGAAATCAACCTTGGCCTATGCAACTACATTTGAATCCAGTGAGTGACAAAATGCTGACTGATAAGTAAAACATTCATGAGGCATGCATAAAGACGCCAAACGAGCTACATGTATTTGTTTTTTTAACGGAAGCTGCAAAAATAACCATGTGCTAAGGATATTATGGGTTATATATTCAAGGTTTTTAAAGCATTTACTGGGTTATATCATAACGTTCAATGTTAGCCTTCGTGCTTCCTCTGTCAGCCAATTTATTCGCGAATGTTATGACAGCTACACACACAAAAAAAAACGATGACATCTCGTCACTGCCTTATTCAGATAAATCTTGAGTTTTATGAACGTTGTTCTTCAACACTCGTAGGTGTGGCGATCACTGTTTGATACATAAAACCATGTGAGGCATCTTGACCTCGAGAAATGCTTTCGTGCAGTTAATAATTATAAACATTTTCAGTTTCTGGCTTGTACAACGCTAGATGTTGACTCTTAAAAGCTTTATGCCGTAGTTTGCATTAGAATGCAGACAAGAGAAGAAAAAAACAAGAAACGGAATTGGACAACCAGTTTAACCATAACGCATATACGAGCATGAAGACTCATCGTTTTTCAAACGTTTTCCTTATATGGTCATGATTAGATTCTTATCTAATTGCAGTTAAAATGCGAGGATGTCCTCTTTCTGACACCAACAGAAATTTTAATCTTGCGTGACTATGCATGAGCATAAAACGTGTTTCGCCGAATTACTGTAGCTAAAGTAGGACATGCAATATATATAATGCTCAATATTTCCCTCGATGGTAAACCACCTTAATTCAATGCATGCTATTTGTGAGAGACTTAAAATTGCAAGGAATGTTCAACTCTTGACATTATTCTGTCAACATTTGTTCTTACAGACGATAACATGGAACGAATGTGTAATGAAGTGACCAATTCACTGATTATTGTTGAAATGCAGTCCTTCGCTGGCAAGTTACTAAGTACAGTATATGTGCTTTGAATTACGCACAAAATCCGGTTTTTGGTATGGAAAATAATACGGTGGCGTCGTTGACACTCCTGGCGCCAGAGCAAAAATTTTCTTTTGCAGTTGAGCCAGAAATTGTATAGTTTCTTTTATGTAAAAGATTTCAACCTAGCTCATGACGTACGTAATTTCAATTTTTTTTTAATTTGGGCGGTGAAGGGTGTAATACAGTTGTATTATTGACCTAACACAAGTCGGATTTACCTAATTCTAACACTAAGGATTACTCATTCATATTACCTAACGAATTCACGAAATCATATATCGCATGCGCACCCATATTTTATATTAAGATAATGTATCAGTGTTTTTTTTACTCATTTCGGAAAACCATCTCAGGGATATGATTTTTTTTTAAAATTAACATTTTTGAAAGTCGATCTTTTCGTTTGCTCAAGCATACACGAAGCATACAGTAGGTGCCCTCGTTGGTGTGAAAACTGAGATCCACGCAGATTAAATGCGGGCCATATGGTGTACGTGATTGAGTTGTACCAAAGCTGTTGGATTTATCAACAAGTACGTGCGTTCAGTGTTTGATTATCTTGCCTTTGAAAATTGCATGTGGTGTCGATAAAAAAGCGGATATTATATAACACAAAGCCCAAAACATGCGCGGCTGGTATTAAGTTTCGTTTTTACATTGAAAGCGGCGGAATGGTATTCCCTCTGAAATGAAGGTCTTTGGGATTAATCAATCATGAAACTTAATTTGCACTTGAAATTAGTTCTAAATATATGTTGCTATGGCGGACCGACCCTATGGCTGGTCTTTACAATCGCCCTGGTTTCTCGGTGATTAAAAAAACTTATATCGGTATTATGATGGCGAGTAGGTGGACGTTTTGGAGTCACTTTTGAATTCCATCATTAGTAGTGAGGCCCACCCCTCAGCCCATGTAAGGACCCCAAAAACTATAAATTAAATTTAGTAGCGTTGAAAACATTCAGGAATTATGAGTGTTCAATCTTTTTCTTCTTCTTTTTTTTAGCGTATCCATATTGAGAGATACATCATTTCGTTCCTACATCGTCATTTGCCCATTCCTGAGTGAGTCGACACTTTAAAGGTATTTTTTAAAGAAGGCATTAGTTGTTAACCATATACGTTTTAAATAAATAACTGCGAAAGGGTTGTCTTTGTTGGTATGAGTCACTGCATCTTGGTAAGCAATGGTAGTGATTTAAAAAGGGTCAACTTTTGGTTCGGCACCATTTATAAAAGTACACTATCATAAATTGAAATGATCGGCTGAATGCAACCTATAAATGTTAATTAATTGTCGCTATGGAGTGGTGCACGAGTCAAGACTTTCAATTAGTCAGCGTAGGGCGTGAAACAAAATAGGCATTGAAAATCACTGCATGGTTCCAAGCATCGAACCAGTAGGGATGCAGAATCTAGCAGAGATTACTTGACAAATGCTTAGCCATGCAAAGGTCGACTTGTAATGTTTAACCTTAAATGAGCGTATTTAATTGCTTTTAGTTTAGATTGAGACAGCAGGCTACAGTACGCTGTGTGGCGTGTAGATAAGTACTACACTGGTTTGTAGTCCATTTTTAATTAATAGCTATATAAACTCGACTGCCTCATTATCACTAAGATATGGGAATCGGAATGCATTTTTTGTTGGAAATTAATTGAAATCGGTGGACGTACTTATTCGAAAAATTAAAAAATGGCACTAATATTGAACGATAGGTGGAGATATAGTATAGTTTCCAATGTCATGGTAGAAAATTAAAGCATGTTGGGTACATTCCATTAGTTTTATATTTTCTGGAACCTCTCCTTTCATATCGATAAATTTAAAACTTTAAAACTTTATTTATACCTTTTGAATATATTTTATACAGGGCGATCATTACAAAATCATCATTACAAAATTATATATTTAAAAATTGTTAGAGTTACAAGTACCAAATTTTTGGAAAAATGTAGGAGAACTCATAAGTTTTTATTTCATGTACAATGTATTTGGTTCACAGAGGGTACTTGCCAGTATAGGTGGTGCTGTAACCGCTATAATCGAAAATGGCCCATGTGCAGGGAAAAGCTTAATGTGTTGTCTGGTAGTTTATATGTTAACAATTTTCAAAACAAAATTCAATTCGATAGCGATTTGTCCTAAAACGCCCTGTAAATTGTGTTGTCAAACTACCTGTACTAAGTTGAATGCTGACAGCCAATATCTTAATACAGTTGCAGTTTGCCTCCCTTATTATAATCAATAAAGATTGAAATACAGTATATGGCATTCAAAAAATTTGGTTGAAACTGTTTGAAATAATTAAAAAAAACAATCCTAAATTTTTCTCCAAAAAAAGTCTTAAATTTCAAACCTACAGTTCTACCATTTTCCAAAATTTGTTCCAAGCAACTCTAACAATTTTTTAGAAATTAATGTTTGCAGCGAGGGTATAGCTATGATCACCCTGTAATTTTTGCAATGAGGTTAGGGCTTAGTTAATCACCCTGTATGTTTTTTAAGACGCCCTAATCATTCCAATCTGCATGGTCATCGCCTCAGTCTCAGTGCTATAAAGTGTAAAATGCAACACCCTATATTGGGATCGGAAAATTAAGGGAGGATGCTGCATGTTGTGATTCATCCTACGGTCCTTATGCAGCATCCTACTGTATATAGTGGCCACCATACTCATGTTTTCAATGTGTTTCTTTTCAGAACAGCGAGGTGGAGGATGAGAGGGAAAGCGCATTGCATGCAGGGCGGAACCTGTTGAAGACGTGAGCAATTGCTTCTGCCTCCGTTTTCAGTGCAAGGCAGTTGAGCGCTGGAGTCGGTCGAAGGTATCCCATTCCCAGCCGGGCCACCCACGTACCCCACTGACATTGTCCTCACGACAATCAACTGGTGAACACAGGCCAGGATTTGGCTCTCCACAACGGCATCCCCATGGTAAGTCAGTCGTTCACTTGTTCAGTATTCTCTAGTCATGAAGTTGATTGAAAAATTTTCCAAGTTATTGAAGTTACACTAATTAATTTGTAGATGTCACTGTTTGTCACTAAGTGGAAATTTACAAATTCTCAATTTTACATGCATTACTCTAACTTTGCTGAAGATGTTACGAAATTTCGTGCTTTGACGGAAAACGAAATCGAATCTGTTTTGAAATTGACAGTTTAATGGACTTGATGATATTTGTTCAATTCGATTTTCTCCATTCGAGGAGGTCAAACTGAATGAGGGGGTGGCTTGGCGTGGGCGCGTGTCCGTGCTCGTTGAGCAATTATAAAATTCTCCTTGTTTAAAAAACAGATTACATGTATTATGAAATAAGCGACGGAATTGCCACAGATATCCAATTTATAGCGATTTAATTGGGTCTGTAACGCTTTTTTCGTCGTCATGCATGCTTTCGAAATGAAAAGCCTGTCTTTTTTTACCCTTTTTTTTTGACAGGTTTTTGCTTGAAATTGACGAGGCGGTGATTTTTATTAATAGAATAGGGCTAAATCGTGCATTACAAAATGTTTTGTAACCGGGTTAAATTATTGTGGGTCACGACTCACGCGAATAGTGAATTACGTGGCGTTTGTCTTCAGCATCCCTGATCTACATTACTCGATATTGTAATGTTTCGTGTATACATTCGGATACCTTTATCAATATTATCTAAAGGTATTCATGTGTGCGGTTGACAGTGAAATTTAGCTTAAATTGAAAATGTAATTTTGGAAAGAGCATATTTTCTACAGGAAATGTTATAAGCTTTTGCATTTCGTATAGGACGTGACAGGTTAAGAGTGGGCTTTTCACTCTGCCCACTGGTGGACGTTTTAAATGTCATCACTTGTTTTATATGGAAATGCATTAATACGGCATTTTTAATTTCTAATTAAAACCATGATGGCACATGCCCGAATTTGCAAGCGCCCTAATTTGAATTCTGCTACGCGCGATTTTAAATTTGGCGCCTAATTTGTGTATGTCAGTTGTAGGTAACTTTTTTAAAATTTTGATTCAATTATGCTCAATAGACACACTTAATAGGACTTTATTTCATAAGTGTGACTATTGAGGACTTGAGTTATAAATCCATCATGATTTTTAAAAGTTACCTAAAAATGACATGTGTAATAGTTTCTATAAAATGTACATGAAGAATCCTAGCCAAATTTTTAGGGAAATAATATTTTTACGCAGCAGTTTATAATGTATAGGTCCGTTCGGTCCGTTGGTGTTAAGTCGGGGGTGTATGCTGATGAAGGTGGCGAGAAAGGAGTGGAAATTCAAAAATCACAAAATCGATATAATTTAATATATGGCAGACCTCCTACGGAGCACAACCTTGATTTTCAGATAAAATGATGGTCAAATCAACATTTTTAAGGTAAAAACGTTCACGGAAAAACTGCTTCACGATGCCATCTCATAAATTAAAGAAGAGGGAGGGGAAAGGCCTGATCTGAAAATACGAAAACAAAAAAAACGAAAAATACCTTAGAAAAGTACACAAGATCCCCCTCGGAGGACTTTAGTTTTTTTGACATCACACCCTGAACGATTATTTTTTGATGTCCGCCTTTTTTTAAAGCCAACCATTTAGAGAGAACTAAATCTTTTATTCACTGTTGAGGGTATATTCGAGGGTGGAGTTTTAAATAACTCACCATTATGCAACTGGAGGGAGTTTGACCATAACTGTTTACACAATAATGCAGATACACCCGCGAGGCAGCGTGTGGCAGACTTAAATTAAATGTTTTTTCTTTTGTAAATTATGTCCAGATACCGTATCTGAAACCAAATTATACCACATCGTAAAAAGACGTGTATCGCATAATTAGTATTGTGGGTCACACTGGAATTAATAATCAATGCACTAGTGATAGTGATTAATTAGTGTCAACTGCATTAGATTATAGTCAGTGGCTGCACTCTGTCACTATCGAGTGTAGGCGCTGAGTATAATTTAATTCGATTTTATTAATTGTTAGTTTCATAATAACAACAGCGTCCAGGCTTACATGGTTATCATAAAGTCAAACCCTCATTACAGAAATGAATTTTTTAAACTGATAGGTCAGTTACAAGGAACAAATTATGGAAGGAGGTAGAACTCCATGGAGTTTTTTTTTTCATTACATGTATTTGGTCCTAGTATGATAAAGATTATTAATTATTTTTTGTAATGAGGGCTTTATGATCTCCCTGTACTTTTTAGTATCAACGTTTATACGAATAATGGCCGAAATATACGTTTAGTTCCTATGACTAATTTAGAAATGTGAACTTTAGTTTTCCCAGTCCCAAATATTTTCGTGGCGGATATTGTCCATGAATCAGTTAATATTTATGTCCGGAAAGCTTTCGAATTCCACTAGTTCAACCTCATCCATCCAAACTAAGCTTATTTGTGAAGGCGGTGGAGAGGCCAACTTGGATTAACGGTTGTTTACATTGACAGATTGGGTCGTTTCTAAGAAACAATCGACATATATGTAAAATGGATGCAGTTCGTGTACATGTATATGAAGTTTCTATTTTTGGCTCGCATTTCTGCATCACGGTTTAAGCTTTAAAAAATTGACTCACTTTTTCCCCTGAGTCATGTTCATGACTTCATAGTATTAAATATGGAACATTGGGCACTTTGCTCTGCATCCAAATTTGACAAAGAGTTGTTACCCTCGCCTCCTACCAAATGATTTCGGTCAAACAGTTCAATTTAATTGATGATTAAAATCTGGTTTAAGGCAATTTGCCTTACAGCCTATACTTGTGCTTCCAGCATACAGGTACCGGTATATCCAATGCAGGTATCCTGTACATATGAACATTTTCTGCTCATAACATGATCAATAATTAGGAAACCTGTATGACAGGTAAGCAGAAATTGTTTACAGCTAAAATTCCAAGGCTCAGAGACACCTTTTTAGAAGACGCCTTTATGGGTGCTCTGACCCCGAATTTAAGTCTAAAAAAAAGAATCTGGAAACATTATGATGCTGTGGTTGTAAGCAAGTGAAACCTATATTGAAAAACGGTGCGAAGGGAGTTAAATAAATGACCACATGACATTACCTTGACACGGCAGCATTTATTTGAAGAATGTTTCTGTATAAAACAGGTGTATAGGCCTATATAGAATTACAAACTTGGCATTGACAAATCCCTCATGAATATAACCGCAAAAAATGGATCAAATTGAAAATATTTTCTTCACAATGTGTCCGATAACACTTGTACATGTATGTCTTTATTCAACGCATATCTGATAGCAAATTGATAAATTCTGGCATGCACATATCAGTCCAACTTAGGCTGCATTGTTTGATTCTCCAGAACACACGTGTAAAGTCTTCGAGAGCAATTAATTTCCATTGTTTTTTATGGGGCATATTTAATGGCACTTAAGGGTGAGCCTTACACCTGGCCAAATGTTTTCGTGGAATTTGTCCATTTTTTCCGTTTTTGCGGTTATTTTT
>JAQGAF010005895.1:0-11191 GCA_034687865.1 Kryphioiulus occultus | reverse complement strand
GGGGAGGTTTTGGCAGTGACGTCAACATCCATTTCAAACGGGACGGTGTCGTTTGACGAGTGTCCAGTGTGGTGGGAGTTAGGCTTACCGATTCTTTGTTTGGAAAAAAAACGTAGGCTAATTGAGGGATTTGGAAGAAACGATGGCAACTTTCGCTTATTTTGATGGCCAATTTCGACAATTTCGGAGAATTTTCGGAGAAAATCGACGATGGCGAGTAAGTAGGCCTACGGCATATGCCCTGTGTTGGAAGTCAAAGACTACTACTACATTAATTTGCTAATTCAGCCATAGGGATTCAATGAAAATCTATAACATGGGAAAGAATGCAATATAAAATGAATTATATGTTTTGATGGCTGAATTTTGTGGAGTTTCAGCTCAATAATAGAAATTTCACCACGACGCTTTGTCTTCTTAAATTTGCGACCTCAGACGGTCGCCATATTGGATTCATGAGACATCAGTTTTTGTAAATGTGGGTGAGGGGATGTTCAAATATTACGCTATCATAAATCGTAATTTTTGGTCTTTTCCAGCCTAGAAATATGTACCAAAATTAATGAAAAATTGATGGGTTCCAGGTACATAAAGAACATTTTCACAAATATTTTTTTCTATATACTACGTTGCCAAATGTTTCTCCTTTACGAACCCTACCCCCTTTGTCGCCTAACGTGTCAGAAAATAATTAGATAAACAATCGTTCTTCTAGATTTCCTTCCAAATTATTTTTCAATAATCTGTACGTGTAAAACATTATTTCGTTAGTATTAATTTTCATAGAAACTATTTGTGAACCTGAAGAAGCCCTTTTGGTGGGGCGAAACGTAGTTTAAAAAAAATTGGCTTGAGGTCGTACAACCCATTCGCTCTGAATTTGTCGGTGTGCACAGAACGGTGGCCTAGCTTGTTTATACATCTCGATTAAAGTTTTTAAATTACAGATCATTGGAAAATTTCCTCATAGATTCAACCCAATCGCATATCGTCCTAAATATAAATATATTTTTAAAGCTGGACAACGAATGTTAAATTTTACCAAAAATGTTCTCCAACTACATGCATACAGGAGGTGGGGGCCTTTATGACCCTTCCCTCTCTGTCGGTGTATTGGAAAATAACTACATTAGATAAGAAATCGTTCTTCTAGATTTTCTTCCTAATAATTTTCTAATGATCTGTACGTTTAATACATTACCCTGTTTGTATTAATTTTCACAGAAACTATTGGTGGTGTCTCATGCCGAAACGTCGTTTTTTTTAAAATAAAATTTAACTTGAGGTCTTAAAACTCATTCGTTCGGAATTGCCAATCACAGAAAGATGATTATGCTACTTCTCCATTTGTTTTTTTCTAATTTAAATTACAGATTGTTGGAGAATTAATCATGGAGGTTCAACCTAATTATAAACATCCGCAATGGTTTGAGATGAGAAACTCATTCTATAATTAACATTTAGGCCGGATTATGAGTAACGTAGAATTCTCTAGCTTCTGTTGAAATTACTATACCTTCAACATTTATTTTCGAAAACTTAGCGAACTCTTTAACTTTAGTTCAATAAATCTAGCTTAATCTTTGCTTGGAAATTGTACATGTACATTATACGCTAGATATACAGTGTATGTATACAGTCCAAGCTTATGCGACAAGGTTGGGTTCTTATCAAGGTTGAAGCATTAGCATAACACGAGAACATACTCTAGTATGAGTCATCCGATAATTGCAATTCATTCCAAATTTGTGATGGTGATAAAGCGATTGTTAAATGCGACCCTTCGGGAAGAAACTCATTATACAGGACATTAAATGATTGGTTAGGTTAAGTTAATTAACTAACTTGATGGCATGACGTAATAACTAAATCTATTTTATATCGACGCACATGAAAAAGTCATCTTTAAGAGAATTAAATAATTAAAGATATTTAAACTGCTGACAAAAAAGGGATCGAGATTATTAACATTATTTAAATAACCCATTGTGACTGATTCAGTGTTCTGGCAAATTCAGTGTTTCCTAAACAATAAATTGTTTACGTATCATAACCAAATAACACTGAGGTAAGCACTGAACTGTCCTCCATTGCGATTTATGTCCAGCTGTGTTTTAATAACAAACAGTGGCAGATTCAGAAAAACAAATGGAAACAGGGTACCTGGATCTGAATTTAATAACAAATATTACCTGTAAGTTTGATGTAAATGTTTCGTAAATTGAATTTTACGCAACTTCTCGATTGAATTTTCGACAACATTTCCTTGCCAAATAAGCTTATTTACTAATCTCATTTGTATTGCTCAGTATTTTTTCGTTTTATCGATATTAGCTGTGGCGTACGCGCTAACACCCAATTCGATACTTGAAAACAAATCGCAATAGCACTTCTTGAGTGTATTCAATTGTTCCGGTTTTGCATTTCTGCGTGTTATAAGCACTGCATGGTTTTGCAATTTGATTTGAAAATATTATTGCTCTCCTCTTCATGTTTTAAATCGGATATCACTTTATAAGTCAATCAGAACCGTATGAACGACTTACAATAATTTTGGAATTAATCTAAGCAAATTCGGAATAATAGATCTCTGCCTGAGTTAGGAAAACTGTCAAATGCACGCTTTTGTCTGCCGTTTCATGCATTGATTTATACCGCCACGCATACTAAATGCATCGGCTTTCTATTATGGAAAAAACACCATTGTACCGTCCAAAACTTGCTGGCGTTTTTCGTATGAAGACAATTTCCATAATCAAGTAATGCATAGGCATCGTTCATTCTTGCATCGTTCAGGCTAACATAAGAAAAATATTGAAATGAACTTTTTACGCAATTCCATTGTGAAATATCTTTGCAGCCACCATGAAGATCCCATTCTTAAGTGACCCGAATTTTAGGCGAAAATGCGTGATATTATTCAGCAGAATGATCCGCACTAGGAACCCGGATTTATTAGAGAATCAAGAAGGAAAAGCAAAACTTAAAGTAGGTCCCAAATTATAACCATGTCTACGTTATCATGTTTAGCAAGCGCATCATACAACATACATGGGTTCATTGCTTTTAATTGCAGAGATGTTTAACATCTTTGGACTTGACTTCATTAGGCGTGGGAAGCTGTGTGGGCACGGGGATGTATTTAGTGGTGGGTCTGGTGGCCCAAAAAGCAGGGCCAGGAGTGCTTTTTTCGTTCATCTTCGCCGCATTCGCTGCTTTGTTCTCTGGTAAGGCTCTTGTTATTAACGATTATATTGTTATTCTATTGAAAAACTAATTAGAATGGGAGTTTAAACCGGTGTAATTTGGATATTAGTATATTACAATAATATAATTTTTCATTGTACGAGGGCAGTTCAAAAAGTAAGGTAATTTATTTATTTATTTTAAAAAGAACGACACATTATGTGACAAAATTGAAATATACACTTTGCAGAGCACTTAATACTCTATTTTTCCACATATTCTCCAGCTTTTGACGCATTTGTCCCATCGCCTCGCAAGTTTCTGCATACCTTCATTGTAAAATGTGTTCAGTAATGTTCACAATTGAAGAAGTGCGAAGTGTTATTCGCTTTTTATGGCAAAAAGCTTAAACTATTCGAAATTCACAAAGAATTAGTCGACGTGTATGGTGACCACTGTTTTTTAACGCAACCAGTGTGGAAATGGTATGAAAAATTGAATGGCGGTCGGACCCATCTCAATGACAACAAGTTGGCTCTATGGGCAAACGAACAAATTTTTCAATGATGGTATTACAAACTTGTGACGCGATGGGACAAATGCATCAAAAACTGTGGAGAATATGTGGAAAAATAGAGTATAATATGCTCTACAAAGTGTATACTTCAACTTTGTCAAATAATAAATCGTTCTTTTTTTAAATATATTACCTTACTTTTTGAACTGCCCTCGTATTTACTATTGACTCTCTTAATGCAACGCAATTATGTTGACATAACTTGTTAAATATATTTTCAACAGGTGTTTGTTATGCCGAATTCGGTGTCCGAGTGCCTCATACTACTGGTTCTGCATATATGTACAGCTACGTGACGGTGGGAGAATTTCTAGCTTTTGTAATTGGTTGGAATATGGTCCTGGAATATCTAATTGGCTCTGCTGCCTGCGCCTGCGCGCTAAGTGCTTGCTTCGATGCTCTGTCCAATGGAGCCATCAACAGCGCCCTAGAGGAGAGCTTGGGCACAATCGCTGGTACGATTTGGAATTGCCTTTTCGATTTTATACCTAATGATCTGTCATTATAAATAAATTATGATTTCTTTTTAAAAATAATGTATACCTGAAAGGGAATTTTCTTTTACGTGAAAACCGTTATGGTTGTAAATTGTTGCATGGCTCTGGTGACAGTTCGAGGTTTATGTCTATGCAATAAGAAACTGGTTCGTCTGCCACATTTAAATGTACTGAGAAAATGATTTTTCTTTGCAGGTAGCCCACCAGATGTCCTGGCATTCGCTATATGTGTTTTTATGACCTTACTTCTTGTAGCCGGGGTAAAAAAATCACTAGTGTTCAATAACGCCCTGAATACTATTAATTTGTCGATCTGGGTATTCATAATGTCCGCAGGCTTGTTTTATGCCGACACTTCCAATTGGACAGATCACGGGGGCTTCCTTCCAAAAGGTTGGCCAGGGGTAAGAATGCGTTTTTATTTGTGAAATTATATAACTTAGCATTTTTGTCGTAAGCTTTACCAGTCCTATGTGCCATTGTTCAAAAAGGAAAGATGAGGCCTACTGCAGAACATAATTTCGAATTTCTCTGATTATTCTTTCCTCTCCAATATCTTCAATATCAATCTTTTCAATCCTTGGTTAAGTAACCGCCATTTATGAAACGCTCTGACTCGCTTAGCTTGGCAATATTTTGATAAAAAGCGTGGACAATCATTTGCTCTGGCCCGGATATCACTACGCTGTTTGAACTTGCATGTCGTTAACTTTGTGTTTGATTTACACAGGTTTTAAACGGGGCTGCAACGTGTTTCTACGCGTTTATTGGTTTCGATATCATCGCCACCACTGGCGAAGAAGCCATTGACCCTAAAAAGTCCATTCCTCAGGCCATCCTCTATAGCTTGGCAATCATAGTCACAGCCTATGTAACCACCAGCATGATGGCCACTTTGGTGGTGCCCTATTACATGCTGGATTCCGAATCTGCTCTGGTGGAAATGTTTGCGCAGCAAGGGTCCTCCACTGGCAAGTTTATAGTTTCATTGGGAGCAATGGCAGGGCTCACTGTCAGCATGTTTGGGTCCCTATTCCCTATGCCACGAGTCATCTACGCCATGGCCAAAGATGGGCTTATTTTCAAGTAGGTAGACCTATTAGACTGCCATGCATGATTTGTCAGCCTTGGTTTGACAGTAATTCAATAGCCTTTAATTTTTGCTTTTAGGTTTTTGGCAGAAGTTTGGCCAATGACTGGTACTCCGGCTGTCGCTACATGTATCTTTGGTCTAGCAGCTGCATTTGCTGCCCTTATCATCCGGCTGGACGTTCTGGTCGAAATGATGTCCATTGGTGAGCATGTCACCAAATTATAAACATAAATGGGATAATTCTACCATGACAACCAGAAAGTCCAGCTGAAAATGCGCTCGTTGTCCAATGTGCTGCTCACTTATAACGAATTTTTAATTGTCGTAAATTTTGAACATGGGTTCCTGACAAAGTTTTCATCGAATTTTCACTCAGGTACCTTGTTGGCTTACACTCTGGTGTCAACTTGTGTGCTGGTGTTGCGTTATAGATATAGAAAATAAAAATATCAAAAAAACATGTAAAATATCACAAAAAATCTTGAATATCACAAAAAATCTTAAATATCGCAAAAAATTTAAAATATCACAAAAAATCAAAAAAAAATCAAATATATCACAAAAATTTAAAATATAAAAAAAATAGTAGAGAAAAAAAGCAAAAATATCAAAAACAATCGTAAGCATGTCGCCAAATTATAAACATAAATGGGATAGTTCTGCCATGACAACCAGCAAGTCCAATTGAAAATGCGCTCGTTGTCCAATGCGGTGCTCTGTTATGACGAATTTTTAATTGTCGTAAATTTTGAACATGGACTTCTGACATAGTTTTCATCAAATTTTCATTCAGGTACCTTGTTGGCTTA
Organism: Kryphioiulus occultus; assembly: GCA_034687865.1. Lineage (NCBI taxonomy): Eukaryota > Metazoa > Arthropoda > Diplopoda > Julida > Julidae > Kryphioiulus > Kryphioiulus occultus. The sequence goes on along the minus strand of JAQGAF010005895.1, from coordinate 5,029 downwards.
CACTCTGGTGTCAACCTGTGTGCTGGTGTTACGTTACCAACCAGACCGATTGTCGTTGGTGGAATTCTTGCCTGAGAACTTCCGGATTCTAGACAGCGATAAAGCTGCCGCAGCACAGTCAAAGCCAGTTCCCATCACTGGCTCTGCTGGTCCAAGAAAGGTCGTGCGAGTCTCCACTGCAAGGTCACCTGATAGCTGTGACGAAACTTCCATGTGCGAAGACAGAAAGTGAGAAGACATAACTGCCGTATGCTCTACATTTTAGTTGCTCTTCTATGGCTAACACCACAGTTTTGGCATCATTTCAGTTATGGTGCTTCACCTCCAGAACAAGATGATGATTACTTGATGTCTGAGGGTGCGGCTGAGCAGCCTACGTATGGAAGTCTGCCCTCAGGATTTCCTCCAGAGCCCAAGCCCTGGAGCAGCGGAATCGGATCCTCTGTGGGCATCCTCTTAACTAGATTCCGACTCTTCATTCACACCATACCTGTCTTAAATCCTTGGAGGGAACCTGGGGAACCCACGGATGAATCTGGGTTAAAGGTCACCAAGATGGTGGGCGTGCTGTACATTGTCGTTCTCATCTTTGACATGATTGTGGTGTGCGACATCAATTATCTAGAAGGCGGTTCCGCTACTGCCATGTTCTTTATCATCGTACTCTTACTATGCATTCTGGGAATTCTGCTCTATATTTCTAGGAAGCCGCAGTGCCGGTATGTACAGTGTGAGATTGCCATATAGACATTGAATTGTACAGAATAATTTCAATATTTTAAAAAGCCGCTAGTTAAATTCGCAAGAACATGGTTTTTACATGTGTCACTCTTATTTGACTGACTAGCAGCTTACATGAGAATGTGGCATTTCATAGTTGCCAGGGCAAACTAAATTTCGTCAAGAATTGCTATTTATTCTTAAATATGCATGTACATGCAATGTTCTTTAGTCTTGTAGCTTTAAATCGTAATTGACCATCTCAACTGTTTCAATACCCCTAAAAATTAGAATGTTGGCAATTTATAGTATTTTATACTTAACCAGACGAACACATTTTAGTGTGGCCAGGTCGTCGATGTACTGATATCAGTTTAATTTTTGTAATTCAATTTTTATAACGAATACATGTAATCAATTTTCGCAGAGGTTAATTTTCTTCTTCTTTCTATTTTATTTTCAGAAAAACTTTAAAATTTATGGCCCCTGGAATTCCTTTTGTTCCTGGGGTTGCCATCACTGTTAACATATATCTCATCTTGAAACTTTCCATTCTAACGCTGGTTCGCTTTTCCATTTGGATGGTCATCGGTAAGTACATGTACTGTAGATATTGAGCATTTTACCAAAATTCGCAAGACATTATTTAAACGAAGCATTTTCTTCTAGGTCTCTTTGTGTACTTCTGGTATGGAATTCGAAATAGCACGTTGGAGAATGCACCAGCGCAGAATATAGAAATGGTTTCAGCGCCTCCACCTGATGGAGGGATCGGTAACTCTGTAGCTAATAATTATTATTCATTTCCTGACCCCCAGTTTGATGGTGCTCAAGAAAAGGTCGATCCGAATACTGTCATAAATTACTATTCTCAGAGTAATGTCGCTGAGCAAAATCGTTCTTTTTGATAAGCAACAGCGTCATTCCATTGAAATTGGGGATCTTCGATGGTTCTTCAAGTTAACTTGCATAATTTTTGAGAGAACAGTAGAATATCAATACGTGACTATGAGTTGTGCCTCTTAAGAAACTATTAGAATTCTAATTCCTAGGATAAAAAATGAAAATATGAAAATGAAAAGTATCGTTAATATGTTAAGAGATACAATGATAGTTCTTGAAGGTAACTTTTAGAGTCGACCACGGGCTATCCGGAAACCATATTTTCGTGACCTTGAATGTTCCGTTCAAGGTCATCCATGCGCCTGTTCAATACAGTGAAACTCCTCATGTGGGACACCTCTATAAGTGTGCCACCCCATTATGTGGAACAGTGTTTCTTTGCACCAAATGTGCGCCATAGTTAACATTAGGGGTAACCCTGTAAGTGTACCACCCCCTAACTCGAAACTGAAAGTTTCTCATGCACTGCCAATGAGGAAAACCCTCTTGCGTGGTTCGAATTTGGCCAGAATGGCAAACCATAACCCACTGAATCATGTTGCTAGCGTGAAAGGGCCCACATGTGGGTATCCAAAGGACGCCAGGATGACTGGGCTTGGACCTCCATCTCCCAGGGGGTGGATTATGGCTTCTAAGATGGGCCCTGCATCCGTTGGGCTGAAGCCCCTTTTGGCCACTATATGTCTACTCCCATGCTAGTGATAAGAAAAGCATGTGAATAACGTGACTAAATTGCTTTTTAATGGTAGGTAATATTTTCCCACTTTTCTGGAGATAGCCCCTTCACATCGTGGGATAGACACCGACTGAATCGTGTTGACTTTCCCACATGTTTTGGTCTGACAAACTGAATCTAATGTTCAGTTCATGCATGGTTTTTGAGAGACTTTGACTGACAGAGCAATGGGACCAAACCTACTTTTCGAGTTGACAAAAAACTTGGTAAACTCTCTAACTGGGACACCTCGCTAAGTGGAACACTTTTGGAATGCACCATAGGTGTCCCACATAGAGAGGTTTCACTGTGTGTCAGAAACCGCTGCATATAGGATCCTAGTGGGAATTAGAGAGTTGTAGAGCGATGCCTAATTTGTTTTCTGCGAGTGACCATCATGACACATCGGGCACATGGATGACCTTAAACGGGACATTCAAGGTCACGGAAAATATGGTTTCAGGATAGCGTGTGGTCGACTCTTTAAAGTTACCTTTAAGAACTATCATTGTATTTCTTACCATATGTTAAAGATATAATTTTAATTTTATTTTGTTGGGCACTGACTAAACAGAACACCCTGAAGCGGTTCGTTGGGCACTGATTAGACAGAACACCCTGTATATTGATTTAGCCCTGACTTTAATGCGGCTCGGTTTTGAATATTCTCACCCCATCTTGGTTTTTCAGTAAACGTTTCAAAACGAAAGTGTGTTGCAATGAAAATCATATCCTGGTATATAGCCTACCTTGCCTTCAGTAAACATTGTTCATCCTTAATTGTGTTACTCTTCTCGTTCTAAGGTGAGCCATTCTTTCTACATGTTTTCTGATATGCATATACTGTAGATTAATCACGACGTTAGAATGGTTTTAGAAAGTGAGATCGTGAGATGTGATTCAACGTTTGAATTGTAATTTCCACCGACTGGAATTACATTTCTCAATAATTTTACATAAAAATTCACATCTCCTGTCTTGAAAAACGTTTAGAACAGAAAAACCAAGTTGGTTGCTTCACGTCATATCACGTAAAATATCTTGAATTACAAATAAATTTGTTAGAGCGGTACCAAAAATATGGAGTTGCTTGTTATATAGAACGAATAAGTAGACATAAACCCTTAAACGTGTACAGAAGATAAATTATGAAAATGCTAAAAATAATTGTATCAGAAACATGCAGTTACGACAAATATCCCAGATTAATTATAAGTGACGATTGTCATTCCTCCTATGAAGGTACTTCTTCTGCATGCCCTTACAGTATATGCAATTATAAATCGTTCGGGCAACATGCTATTGCATGAGTCAAAGGTCCCGCGACATTAAACACGAAGAAGATTTAATTTCCATAGGCATCTTTACAGACATAGGCCCACATAGCCCCCGCTTCCCAACTCTTCAGTATCTCTCAAGAATTCTTCATGTCCTGTAAATATATAATGTACATTATTTCTTTTTCTCTGATACTAGTAAATAACCAATGTGTGTATTAGAAACGTTAGATTAGGTTAATTATAACTCGAATCCAACATTTAATGGAAACTAATCAAAGCCGAACCTTTATCCGCTTGCTTGTTAATTGTTGACTTTCACGACTTATGTGAATTCCTTATATTTTGGGCAATATATTTGTTATCTATTTAAAATACGCACGTATTATTATCATCTTACTCATCATCATCCTCGATCCCACTCGCTCGCAGTATTATGTTATTTTTGATACCAATAATTTGCATTCCTCGAGGATTGTAACGTTCGCGTGTCGTGCCTAAAACTTGTTTAGATAAAACTGTCACTTAATCGTAATTGGTCAGGAGTGACATGATAACCAACCTAAGGGGCCGTTGAATTAGCGTATTTATGAAAAGTAAACGTAGTGAGAAATCGACATCATTTTCGTTAATTAAATTTTTTTGAAATTTCTGCCTTTGAGAATAGCCCACACTTTTTGATTTTAACGTATATATCTGATAGTGTCAGTACTGTAGGACACAATATGTAGTCCCTCTTCTTTAAAATGCATATAGCTAAGCGTTTGCAGTCTATACTCGAGCTGATATTAAATCATTTAAGCAGTTGCATTATTTAACAAAATTAAACCCAAGAATACATGAATAATATTACAAAATAGTAATTTTTGTGGAATTGTTTATATTAGCATAGTTTGACATTGATAATTCAGAGACTGCAAGTAAAGTCCATTTCCAAAATTATCATGAAACCATCTATGCACAAACTGTTGTTTATTAATCAGTTTTCATTTTTCAATCGACGATAAGTTACTAAAATCATATCTTGGCGATGCAATTGTTTTCGTAAATTCACTTTTCTGCAGAATCTCTTGAAACCTAAATTAAATGATCTTCCCGTATTTTTTTTAAAACATAAACGATAAATGCACAGGAACCCCGATAATAGATTAAATTTTAAACTAATTTTAAGTTTTATTTTATTTCTGAGTCACGTTAAATAAAACGAAAGTTCCACAAATTAAATCTACTGTAGATGCACATATATGTGTATACAGTAAACGCTATATTTGTCTTAATTTATTAATTAAAGAAATGAAAAGAGGTTGGATATTTATCGTTGGTCCGACCACTTCTCCAATACTGTGGCCCTATTTGGAATCCTTACAGACAGGGCCAAAAATATGATGTCGAAATGGTGCAGCGTAGAGCTGCT